>JALIZH010032211.1:0-144402 GCA_030522465.1 Rhipicephalus appendiculatus
TTCCAGCTTTTCAATTTTAGAGGAGAGGTAACAAATACCGTGCAAGGCGGACTCAACATAGAAAAGCAAGCGAGAGACGATGGAACAGATACTGTTTGTTTTACAGCAGAAGATTTGTCTTGCGAGTTGCCTCCTGTACACGGTTGGAGACTTGCTCGCTTGCAACAGCCATATATCTTCGGTGAGCGCGTTCCGAAAACGCTCTCTATTTCACTTATTCCGCGACCCGACCAGGAAACGTGGAAGAAGCGATGTTGTTAAATAGGAAGTTTGTACCGTGTGTCTGAATACATTTCCACTGTAGGCTAAAATTCGAGCCCAAATGTAAGTTGCCTTGAACGGAAACAACCTGACTTTCTTCCTGAACGCTTATATTGTGTAACAAATAGGAACAGAAGGCGGCAAAATAAATCGTGCTTACAGAGCAAGAGTCTGTGAAGTTGGAAAAAGAGAGCGACGGCTAGAGGTCGTAGGAAAACCATGGTGAAAAACAATAAAAGCGCACGCCTTAACAGGAAGCGAACCGGACGCCAACACCAGAACGCATTTGTCACAGCGCTAATTTATCTTTTGGAGGAGACGGTGGAGTCAACAGGTCGGCAACAAACGCGTGACAACAGGCTGCCTGTATTGTACACAACTACGCGGCGCTTGAACCGAGCCGTGCGATCCTGCTGTGTCGCTCTATTGACAACAGCGGGCGCTCTCTTCCTTTCTTAACTCGCACGCAGGGAGGCGGCACGTGGTTCATTGTTAAGCGCAGGGGCCACTTGGTGGTTCGATCTTTATCTCGCACTCTTATTGCCTCTAGCAGGAGCTTACAAATCGTTTCTTCGCCCCGGTATAATGGCAACTTCCATGTTTGGCGTTTCGCGCTTTCTTTTTGCGTACCCTTGGCTGAGACGCGCGGCTATTCTTCAAGCAGACGCCCTTTGTGTTTGCGGCTCACTATTCCGCCTTTCTTCTCGTTGTTTGAACAATATTTCAAGACGCACAGGACACTTAGACGTGAAATGTGATGTTGCGGGACACAACGAAAAAATAAAACAGACCACCTTATTTCCGTGCCTCTGACGTCCGATAACGATCTGAACGTGCTACCACGAATACAGCGTCGTCCTTTAAGAAAAAAAAAAAAGGCCTACGGCGGCATGAAAGCAGATAGCAAACGTGCTTTACCGCCGTGGCGAGGAGCCCTTTTTGAGCCAGAAGCCTGGTGGCGACACCCAGCAGCAAACTGCCCAAATGTAGTCGGGAAGAACATCAGAAGATGCGGCATTTTCTCCTCAGAACGTACGCGCATAAGCCTGCAGAATTGGGGGGCACACTCCCGTCTAACATCATAAGCGAGACGGCAGGTGACCCTACCTTCGAAGAAGATTGCTTAGTGCATGAGGGGGGACCATTCTTTAGTGAAGGTGCAAATCCGATGCCGGGCTTCGGTCATTCGGGCGGGGCCTCTCCGGAGCTCTCAAGTTGTGCCCGACTCTACACGCCTGCTCTCTGTTGCCAGCATCACGTGACAAAATGTCAGTTTGCCTTGTTTGAAAAAACAAAGGGATTGAGCGTAGCCACGGGCCGGTATCGTAGTAAGCCACAAGCCCAATAACCACTTGAGACGCGCTGTTCGAACAGCAGGAACGCACAGAAAAATAAAACACAGCAAGTAAGCGCTATCCTTAAGTCTATCTATGTGCTTCCTCAAACTTCGTATATATTTATAATTTTCGACCAAAAATGGACAGTTGTTCGCGCTCGTCTTGTGTACTACCTAAAGTTTTTTTTTTTTTTTCTGTGCGCCCTTTGTTGGTGTTCGAACAGCACATCGCAAGTGTCATCTATGCACAACCAACTAACCCCTACTCTGATCTCCTGCAAGCCCAACGCTGTAATATGAACATGCACGATGTTCCAAATGTAACCGCCAAGAATTGAGGAGTACCTGTTTTCATCTTTCGTATTTGTGATGTTCGACTTGACAAGATAGGCGAGATTTATATAGTCACGATTACTCGGTCTTCCGGTTGCGATAACCAGAGCGCTGTCTTGCTGGTATCATTCCTGCATGAGTGGTCCTCCTTTGAAAACATAATTTTATTGTGCGCCCATAAACTTCTTTTTGATAGGATTCCCTCGAATCTCGCTGCCACTACTCTGTGATAGTAATAGCGAGCACTTTGTGGTGTCATTAGCTCTATGAGTCAAGTTTATCATTTTGCAAGATGACACTGCATTGGCACCACGTAAGCTGTATCACTACCGTGGCTGAATATCCCTTTGGAAATCATTTTAGGGGTGAAGCTCCTTAGGACCAAGCCTTGTCTTCCGTTGTGGTCACGGTATAGAACCGTTGCTATAGTCGAAACATATGTGAGACACACAAAAAAAAAGGTTTTACAATAGACTTCAACGTAGGCATTAGGCTAATTATAAGGTAAGAGATCGCTGTTCCCACCTAAAATAACCTATCGAGAGCAGTATTGATGAGTTTATCTCTACAAAAATGCGCCTAGATGTTGAGGCTTCTCAAGGAAACCTGTAACACAAAGGCACACGTCGAGCACTATATGTCCCAACAAAGTAGCCATATTAAAATGGTATCTAGCCACCCGTAAGATGGCGGGTTCTTGAATTCACTTTCTAGGCATATCCTCCACTCCAGCAATTTTCTAAATCCTCGTTGAAATGCCTAAGACGAGTGGCAGGCTAAACAAATTTACATTTTTATATACACTTTATGTCACTCAATTTCCATCATATGGGGCAACGCTCGGGTAAAGTACGGTTACTCACCGATAAGATACCGAGAGCTTCGCACACGCTTCATGATTCACTTCGTAGAGATGCGTGGATTTTTCGGCTTCTTACACAGCACGAATTCTTTAATTTCAACTTCGTGCTTCCTGAACAGAAATTTGAGACGCCATGTGCTGCTTAACTTATATAGCATCTGGTGTCATGCCTGATTGTCTAGTGGTGATGGTGGTCACTGAATCTCTCAAGGGCTTTTTGTGTGGAAAGCGCCTTCTTCATTCAGTTATATCTGCAGTAGCCCATTTCATGTCTTTAGTGCTGCATGTCCTTATGCGTTGGTTGAGCTGGATTGTGCGAGAGAGACGGATTGATATACCCATTTACATATTTTACACAGACTCACAGATCCGCCTTTTACATAGATGCTAGCCTGCTAAAATCATCCACCTTGCTGTATACTCAGGATTACGACGCAATGAACCAGTGTGTAGGACACGCATAGTAATGCTAAAGACCTCGCACCCTGCTTAGTCTATTCGTATAGCACGCGTTGTTTCTTTCACTTCTAATATGTAACGCCAACCAGCCGAACGTCGTTCCCTTTGGCACGTTCCAGACGCCGGCTTTCACACTTAAGTAGCACTTAGCCGTCAGTGTTTGAGGGGTGCGGACTGGCCTTGGCTAAAAAGCTTGGCTGTATCGATCAGGCTTGTGAAGCGATGTGAATTTCTCTGTGGTAAGCTAGACTTTCTGTGTGCTAGTATGTGGTGGCTTTGCCGCAGGCGGGATTAGTCTGGCATACATTGTTCCGCCCAATTGAACTACATGTGCCTCCAATTCTAATTCGTTGATGGTGGAACATGCAACATTGAATAGTGAACTTCAGTTCAAATCACTAGTACCATAGAGCAAAGAGCAAAAACACGCCGAAACTCACGCCCAAATACTGCGTATGCAGAAATTACTTGGACGCATACTGCCTGCAACCTTAGCACCTATGACGTTTACGTCCTGTTGTTTGGAGCAAAATAGGCAATCACTCGATGACGATCAGTCGCGTTCGCAGATTTCGCCGTGGTCACGCATCCACCAGGGCTTAATCAATCACCTCGCTCATTGTTCAGAGAATACCTCGGCAGAACGTTTCTGGATCTGATAGCGGGAGTGGCCGCATTTCAGAGAGCCCTAAGTATCAGAGAGCCCTTAAGGGCTTCAGTATAATTATTCAATGTTACTCCTGTATTCGTGAACAATCAGAAGGCACCACAATGTATAAACTTCCTTGTGCATTTGCTAAAAAGGCCTTCAAGGCGGAATGATTTTTTTTCTTCTGAATGCATTCTATTGATTCCTCCCCTTCGAAAGGTCTCTGCACACAACGTGATTTTAAGTGCGGAGCACTTTATAGTACCGGCTGGTCGTCCATCCATACATCTCATGTCACGTGATCACGCTCACAGTAAAGCGCTCAAAACAGGCCATAACAGGGCCAACAATGCTCAAACCCGTGTTAAAATCAACGAACAAGGTCTAAAGAAGAACATAAACTTTATTTTCGAATCATGATTCGAGTCCGGCGTCTTTTAGTGGGCCTGGTCACCCACCGCGGAGGCGGTTCCGAGACTTTGTCTCGAAGCGGCTTCCTCGGCACGCTGGACAGCCCAGAGTTGTGCTGTCAGGTTCGAGCTGAGCAGTGCGGTCTTCCAGCGCGAGCGGAGGCTGGCGGCGGAAGAGACAGACGAATCGACACTGTTCGAATTGTCTATTAGGCCCTGACACTCCCATAGCATGTGATTAAGTGTGGCGACCTCGCCACACGACGTGCATCTGTTTGTAGTGTAAATATCTGGATACATGGCGTGCATGAGTCTGGGGTTCCTGTATGAATCGGTTTGTAATTGTCTGTATTGTACCGCTTGCGTTCTGTTTAGTTTAGCGTGAGGGGATGGGTATATGCGTCTCTGTAACTGGTAGTGTGTGGTGATATCGTGAAACCTGGTCATACGATCCTCCCACGCCCAGACGTTTGCAGTAACCCGCTGGGGCTCTTCGTCCTCCGACGATGCTCGGTGAGTAAGGCCTCGAGCAACGCGGTGAGCCGCTTCGTTGGGGGTGCTCAGTCCGGTGTGTGCCGGGATCCATAGCAAGTGCCTTCGGTTATCGAAGTCGACCTCTCCTGGATGTATGGGATGTCGCTGGAGTATGTAGAACGCCTCTTGCGAGATGCGCCCATTCGCAAAATTGCGAATCGCCGTTTGAGAATCGCTAATCACGTACGTGGCCTTGGTCTGTGTGAGGGCCAGGGCTATAGCCGCTTCCTCTGCCGCTTCGGCGTGTGCCGTGTTCACAGTGAGGTTCGAGGTGTGTTTCCCGCGATGGCTGGTAACTGCCGCCACGAAACTTTTCCTGTCAGTATAACGGGCGGCATCAGTGAAAACCGCTTCCGTGTCGTTAGAGTATCTTTCGGTAATGCGCTGTGCCCTGGCTTTACGCCGTCCCGTGTGGTGTTGGGGGTGCATGTTGCGAGGCAATGGGGGCACGTATACTTGGTCGCGTACCGTTCTTGGAATTTGGACCTTGACGCCGTGCTGCGTGTGGTATGTGATGCCGAGCTGTACGAGCACGTGTCGGCCTGGGCGGGTCTTGGATAGGCGCTCGAGTTGGGACACTTGTTGCGCCTCCACGGGAGTTCTTCGAGTGTATTATGCAACCCTAGCTCTAAGAGTTTGCTGGTGCTTACTCCGGGTGCCAGTCCCAGAGCAAATTTGTACGTCTTACGTATGAGGGCGTTGAGCTTGTCTTTTTTCCGCAACCGTCCATTTGTGAAACGGTGCCGTGTACGTGATTTGTGAAAGGACAAAAGCTTGTATGAGTCGTATGACGCTGCCTTCGCGCATGCCCGCGTGTTTGTTCGTGATGCGTCGGATGAGTTGCATCGTGCTGGTGGCCTTTGCCGTTATCCTGCGCAGTGCTTCACCGTTGCCGCCGTTCTGCTCTATCATCATCCCCAGTACCCGGATCTTGTTTACTATCGGGATGGGTGAGCCGTTTGATGCTGTTAATTTGATTTCTTCTTTTTCCGAGGAGATGTAGTCCTTGGGCGGGCGTCCCTTTCTGACTGGTCTATATAGCAGCAATTCAGATTTTTCGGCCGAGCAGGTGAGTCCCGTGCCCACGAGGTAATCTTCCACGCATTCTATGGCCTCCTGTAAGCGCTCCTCTATCACTCCGTTGCTGCCCGTTGTCGTCCAGATCATAATATCATCCGCGTATAGCGTGTGGTGCACTCCTTCGATTTGATGCAATCGTTCAGGTAACCCCAGCAGGACGAGGTTGAAAAGCATTGGCGAGATCACCGAGCCCTGCGGGGTGCCCGAGCTCCCGATATTGATTTGATCTGATTCTAGTTGTCCTATTCGCATGCGTGCAGTTCTTCCCGTGAGGAAGTCTCGGACGTAGTTGTACGTTCGCAGTCCGAGATTCATCTTGTCTATTTGTCGCAATATAGCGTCGTGGCGAACGTTATCGAAGGCCTTCTTTAGGTCCAGGCCGAGAATGGCTCTCGTCGAGCGCCCAGGATTTTCTATGATTTGATGCTTCAATTGCAGAAGGGCGTCCTGAGTGGAGAGATGTCTTCTGAACCCAATCATTGTGTGTGGTAATAGATCGTTGTCCTCGATAAAATCCGTGAGTCTATTGAGAAACGCATGCTCCATCAACTTGCCCTACACAAGAGGTGAGGGAGATAGGGCGCAGGTTCTCCAGCTGTAATTTCTTGCCGGGTTTTGGTATAAAAATAACCTGTGCTTCTTTCCATTTCTGGGGTAACTTGCCACGCGCCCAACACTCGTTGATGTATTCTGTGAGTTTCTCTATCGATCTGTAATCGAGGTTGCGCAGTGCCTTGTTGGATATTCGATCGAGGCCTGGGGCCGACTTGGTGTTGAGTTTGACGAGGGCCGCCTCGATTTCGGCGATAGAGAATTCTGCGTCTAGGATGGCATTGCTTTCTCCCGTGTAGTCCGGATGGACTTGTGGTGGCATTTGGGATATGTAACGGAGTTCCGCTTCCCCGTAGGAAATCTTGCTCCGTTCCCCCGTAAGCGTGTATGATTTTGCATATGCCTTGCCTATGGGTGGTCTTAGTGTTGGCGGGATCTATGAGGTACCGCAGTATCTGCCACGTGTGACTCGCAGTGAGTTGACCGTCCATATCCGCGCATTTCTCTTCCCATTGTTGTTGTTGCAGGTTAAGCGCGTGCTTTTCTATTTCTTTGTTGAGCTGCGCTATGCGTTTTCGCAGTCTCCTGTTGTGTCTCTGTTGTTTCCAACGGCGCTGTAGCTGGGTTTTAGCTTCCCACATGTGCAGTAACCGGGTGTCTACTCTCTCGAGCCCAGCTGTCGACGGCATCGTTTGCGGCACGCTCGATGTCCCGCCGAAGTTTGTCGGTCCATTGTTCTATGTCTTTGATGTCTTCAACCTGTTGCTTGTCCCGATTTTTTCGTAGTAGGTTCCAGTTGGTGATCTTCATTTGGCGACCGGCATTGTGTTCCTGTGGGCCGCCTTCTGCTTCTATTGAGATAATGTAGTGGTCACTACCCAAGTCTTGCATAGTGTTCGTCCAAGTCACGTTGCGCGTATTGCACGTAAAAGTAAGGTCTGGCGTGGTGTCGGTGCTGACGCTGCTGCCCTGTCTTGTTGGTGCCGCTGGGTCAGTGACCAGCTCGAGGCCAGCGTGTTGCGCCGTTTCCCACAAATACCTGGCTTTCGGATGATCGTGTTTGTAACCTCACGCCGTGTGCACCGCGTTGAAGTCGCCCCCAATGAAGAGTTGTTGCCCCCTGGGCGATATCGAGTGCTCGTTTGAAAAGGACATGGAAGCGGTGTTTGCGGCATCTGGGACTGCTGTAGACATTGAGTACGAAGATGCTGTCGATCGTCTTGCGCGGTGGAATTAGTTGTACGAGGATGTTTTCAATATCCTTAACTTGGGTGTCGTGTTCGATAGCCGTGAGCTCTCGCTTGACCAGCGTGGTGACGTTTGGTTTCTCCGCCTTGCCTGTTATAGACTGGTACCCTGAAAGTTTGGCGGGGCCGTTTGTTTCCTGCAGTATGATGACGTCTGGGCGTTCGGGGATCGTTTTCAGGTATTGATGTAAGTGCGCTCGTTTGTTTTGGTAACTTCTGCAGTTCCACTGCCATATCGTGTGTTTTTGTTTCGAGGAGTGTCGGGCCACATGTTTACGTGGTGCTACGTGCGTGGCGCCGCTTCGCTATGCGACGTCACCAGCGCGCTGTTGGCAGCTTCTAATCTGGACAATCTGAGGTGAACGCTCTCCAAGCTCTGCTGGATGGTACGCGTGATGGTCGCGGTGATAGTTTCCCTCGAAACTGCCCAAGCGAGCCTCGAGTGCCTCCAGTCGGGCGTCGCGTATTGCTGCGCGTGCACGCTTGGGGACGTACTGCCTTTGTAAGGGTGCTAGCGGGTCTGCGTTTAGTATCGGGGCCTTCGACCTCATCGTCCTCTATGAGTTCTTCTTGAGTATCCTGCATTGCCTGTGGATCAGTCTCGCTGTTCGCGGCAGACTGGAGTTGTCGTATGAGTTCGTCCTTTGCGTGAATTTGTGCCTGCATGCGTTCTATTTGCTTTTGCATCGTATGCATCGCCTGTGTTAATTGAGTTATCTCCGTCTCTATCTTAGTGTCTGTTTTGCCGCCAGCCTCCGCGGTTGGTGCGCGTTTCCCTTTGACCGCATCTGCAAAGCTCACCGAATCAGTGGCCTTGGCGTCCCCTCGTTGGGGTCCATCCAGGTGTGCAGCTGCGAGCTCCGCGTTGTTGCTGCTTCCGGGGCCCCGGTGTGCGGCTCCGGGGATCGGGAGCGGCTTCGACTGGGGGTCCTGGATCTTGAGCGGGGCTTCTGCCGGCGGGATCGGTGGTGGCAGCGGCCTCCGCCTCCTCGGCGGCCCTGCGTCGTTCCCATTGCCTCTTCGTCACGATGTAGGGGGTCTTGTACCTTGCGCGGCAGTTGCGATCCGCCGTCATGTGTGTGCCCCCCGCACAGCTTGCCATGGGGCAAGCACTGGTGGTCGGGGCCTGGGTTAGGGGGGCGTCACAACCGCGACACACTTTGTCCTGAGGATTTGGGCACACGTCCATGCGGTGACCAAGTCTCCCGCAGCAGTGGCACATGTCAACTTGCTTGCGATACAGGGGTGGAGCGAAGAAGGGCGCCGCCGTACCTGACATAGGTGGGCACTCGCGGTCCTTCAAACGCCACGATGACGGTCGTGGTGTTACTGAGCCGTTTGGCTGCCAGGGCTTGAGAGTTGCGTGCGTGAACGATGTTGGTGTGAATAGACCTGGCGTCCTCCTCCAACGGGATGCCCTTGATTATTCCCTTCACCGTGTAGTCAGGGGCCGTCTCGTAGGCACTGACCTCGTGGCGGCGGTCGCCGATGGTGATGGCTTGTAATTGTCTGTACTTAGCGGCGTGAGTAGCGTGGGGTGTGCTCACGACTATGATGTTTTGGCGATTGTTGGAGCACACCGTGTCCTCCCCCTGCTTCATGCGCCGGTACGTTGGCCGCCCGGTAAATGGCCGATGCAAGGCGCACGGTTCCGGTGGTGGCCACGTCGAGGCCTCCTCGTGGTCGTATCACGATCTTGAAATCGTTTCGTGGGAGTAGTGGCATTTTGCTGCTCCTGATGACTTGCTGCTTGACGTTACGCTGTTGTTGACGCGAACGCTGTCGGTTGCCGTCCGCTCTGCCGCGGGGCGGGGAGGAGGCTCCGTTCTGGGTGTTGCTCAGCGCGTTCTGGCAGTTAACTTGGGTCTTGGATCCGATGGTGCACCGACCCGTGCCCTCCAGAAACTCTTTGGGGGAGATATCCTCCCCGTTCACTTGGACTTCCATCGTTGCTGGGCGAAGCGAGCGCCCGCGTCAGGGGAAGCGCTCAGCGCGTTTCCTCGGCTGGCTGGCTAGCGTCAGTGTCGGGCCGGTCAAGTGCAGGTCAAAAAACCTTTCGGATTCGGTAAAAAGTCGTATCCCACCTTGAATTTCGGTGTCAGTAGAATCCTGATGACTTCCCGCACGCGTTGTTGTAAAATTCATAGGTTGAATGACCGAAAATCACTGGCAAATTGTTCTTGGAAGACGGAGCCGACGTGATGTGCGTCCGCTCCTTCGGCGACCAGGGTTGCCTCTAACAAGGTCTAAACTAATATAATTTATAGAAATAACCAAGAAGTAATCACATTAATTAAACTCAAAATCACTAACACGTTTCGGGAACATGGGACTGACTCCGGCGTGGTGCAAGAGAGGGCGCCACCACCTCGCCGAGCGAGCGAACGGCCCTCCCCATGCGCCGGCACTGCGTCGACTACAAACGACGCCGCAGAAGACGCGCATCTCTACTGCCGTAGCAAGCAGAACGTCGATAAAGCGCAGCAGTCAGTAGCGCACATGTCGCACACCAAGTTCGCGAATCTGTCCAACAAGATTCTACTCGTGCTGGGGAAACCCTACATGGTTTCCTCAAACATTGACGTCATGGACGCTTTGGCAAGTTGAGTAGTGGGGACTCTGCGAATGGGAACCGCTGGGTGCTCGTGCTACGCACATTCTCAGGTTTCACATTTGCGTAGCTGCCCTACGTTTTTCTTTCTTTCTTTCTTTTTTTTTTTTTTGCTGCCTCCGGGTTCAGATGCATTGGAACCTTGCTGCACCTCACGTGGTTTTGGAAATGCCTCCGGGATCTACCCGCCTTCGAGCAAGCGAAGATATGATTTGATGACCTTATGTTGCGTCATGTTATGGGACGTCACACTGACGTTGGGGACCTCATGATGATGTTACTAATTGTGGCGACTTGCGATGTGATGGTGGCATCATGGTCTTCACATGATCACGATTTCTTGTATCCCTCGGTATGACGCCGCCGATGGCCACCTTTCTAGTTTTATGAGACAATCTATGGCTTTCTCCTTAATACTCGACTGCACTATCATGCTTCTTCGGCTATTTGTTTGGAAGGGCAGCGCAAAGACACAGGGACAAAGAAACATAAAAGATGCCACGGGCGCTATGCTTCTTTGTCCCTGTGTCTTTGCGCTGCCCTTACCAAACAAGTATCGTGCACCAACTAGCCCGAGCCAAAGCATTTCTCAGGCTGTGCCCCTGCACTTTCTGAATGCCACTTTCACGAAAACGGTGGAAGAAACTCTGGCTGGTTTACGGAGCGATTGCAATTAGAGCGCAGCACTCTCGTCTCGAGACGCATCTGCGGCGATGCTGGACGCTAGTGTCGGGAGCCCTGCACAAAGGCGATGGTCCATCGTGTCTTAGCGCACATAATTAGTGGCGCTACCGAATTTGGCAGCTTTCCGTTTCATGAGAACGAAACAATTTTTAACGCACTTTTCCAGGTGAAACCGACGTGGAGCACTTAGGAAGACCACGCGCTGCATGCATGCAAACTTGTGCGCTTCGCCAGCGGGAAAACTTCGGTATCGAAAGAAAAAAATTTTTTTTTAATATTTTTTTTGCAACTTGAAAGGACAAACGGCCGGGAGATACAGCCCTATTAAGCCAGCGCATAAAGCAGACATATCTAAGAAAGTCACTCGCAGCGGGGTTAAAGGAACCTCGTGCTACCATAGACGAGATGATAATAGTGGCCTTTTTTTTTTTTGGTCTTTGCCAATTTTGCACACGTAAAGATTGCAGTGAATGCGTTACCATGAGCATGACGCTACAAAATGCAGCGATGCAGAGAACAGCAGCGTGTCTTCATAACACGCGAATACATTTTCTTGCCCAACATCTCCAACAAACGCTACTAGAAGCATAGGCAACACTGGTGCTCCTGTTATACGGCTCTGCTGCAAAAGTTACAGCCACTACATGAACGTGTTAAACGTCTTGTGCGTCACAATACGCGGGGCGGTATGGTTTTATCCTTTGCTCTTTAGCATCCTGAATTTTCGTTGTAAGTTTTCTCTTCTTCCTGGCCGAACAGTGAAATTAAGTTGAACAACGAACCGAGGGAAGCTCGCCAATATACGTTTTTAAAGCTATCCCAGAACGACCCGGGGGCGCGCGAAGCACTAAGGTTTGTACGTCGAGAATACGGCTGTTTGGTCGCCTGCTGCTCGTTGGCGCCGTGGGAGCACGAAAGGAAATGAAGACGTCGCCGCTTCTTGACTATTCTTACATCGTAAATACTACCCGTATTTGAACGCACCTGCATGTCTCTCTAATATGAAATGTGAAATGAACAATGCAGTGAGTAGGTATTACCGGAGGGAATTTATATCGGATGTGGCAGTTAATCGGCATGTGCGTTATCGCGTGCCGATGTTGTCATGATTGATTACTGTAAGCAATATGAGCTGGAGTACCGAATTTCATTTCGTTTCTGTGTTTCCATTGCGGATATTAAAGCAATGGCGGGGGCCAAAATAAAAGCTGCAATGAGACAGCTTGCGGGGCCCTTTTAAATGCGAAGCATTTCTTTGCGTACTGTAAGCACTTTTGCGTTTCTATCTACATATCTATCTATCTATCTAGCCGCCTACGTGGGGGAGCTCTCGTGATGGCCTCCTTAACTTGGTGTAGACCAAAATGTGTATAGGAGGGTAAGAGGTATTGACGAATATGTCTGGCTGGTCATTTCGTGAATAACGGGAAAATCCTGTCGCATACGTGGTCAAACCCTTTCCTGCAGACACGTGTGGCAGTGGCACATACCCGTATACCACGGGCCGCGGTAAACGGGTATGCGCCACAGGTGTTTGACAATTTATATCTACCCAGGAACGGCGAGGTCAGACATTAGTAATTTAAATGCGAGAGCGTTAAGGAAAAGTGACGGCAGCAGCGTTGACCCGACGAATGCAAATAATACATATCAGGGTCCCAGCAGAAATCGAACGCAAGCAATCTGCGTGGCAATCAAGTATTCTACCCCAGAGCCATATCAGGTGTCGGAACTGCTTTGGAAAAAAAACCCTATGGAGGCGTAATGTTGGTGAAACGTGAATTGTGGTTGCAGTGCAGGCTATCTAATTTTATGAACATTACAAATGTACTCCTATGAGGCAGGCGTCATGTCGGGTTAACGTCACTTGTATACTTAAGCGTCATCCACTGTAGTTGGTCCACGAAGCACTATCCATCCTCGCAAGCACAAGTGCTACATATCAGCTTACCGCTTCTGGTGTTGGTAATACCCATGTTTCTGTTGGCATCGTTACGCAACTGTAAAGAACTGGTTATATGAAACATATGCGACTATTGAACGTATGTCTGTGCATAGAACATTTGTAAATATATTTAACGTCATTTCGTAACGTTTCGCTCAACAAAAAAATTACAATCCAGTCACCTTGCCTCCGCATGCTTCGCATAACATCGATTCCTATGGTACTTGGGATCTGCCAATTTTTTTCATTGTGACAGTGAGTTGTGCAATGATATTAAAGAAACGTGTTTACATAAAAAAAAAGTTAGGTAGGTACATCAACTATACAATACAAAAGAGTAATCAATTGCGAAACAATGAAATGTGACAATGGCTAGAAATAGTTCAAACATAACACACAATGACACTGTTTGGCACTCTTGGCAATACTTAAATCTAAGCGAAAAATTCATGGACTTGACAATACGCAATGTAGACAAAAAAAATGTGTATTCATATTTTTTTTTTCATTTTTTTTCGACGCTTACTTGCAATGTACTGATAAGAGTGTTGTGTATGGAGCTGCCAGATATACCTTTCCGATTGAACATTTAGTGTCATGAACATCTCCGCTTTTTCCAACTGCTTTTACAACGTAATTTCAGTGTTCTATCTCCTATTGCTCAGGAATCTACATAAGTACGACATATATATCGTCACCTTTGAGCCAACACAGCAAGACACAACCGGCCATTTCAAAGTCAAACACCCGCAGTTAGCGTCAACTAAGGTTGGTAGACGCTTATCATTTGTCCTATCTAGAGCGAGCTATGCGCACGTGGTCCTGTTTATATTATTTTACTAAATGCCGACTACACTCTCTCGCGTACTCCTTAAATATCAGGCCCTTATCTGGTGCTTGTCAGCAGTGTTGATGGACGTTGATTTCAAATGTGCCAGCCAAGTTGATAAACTGCTCCTGGACATGGATATCATCTAGAAAACCGAGTTGCATCTTTTCCATTTAAATCATGCTGTAGGACATACTGGCGCAAAAAAAAAAAGAAAACAATGATACTTCGCAACAGTTCAGCTGGTCCATCAGCGGCAGGTGAAAACACTATGTACAGATAGAAATCGTACAGGTCATTGCAGCTAAACACAGAAATTTAGCAGTGAATTATACGCAGTAATATGTCACACATTGCTAAGTTAACTTGATCTGAGAAGTGTTTTCACGGTGCAAGCTAAGAGCTGAAACGTGAAGCCCGCACTACCCCGCGCGCTCGTCGCGGCACCTGCTCCAGCGTACCATGAGCGCGTCGGAGGTGCTCATGTGCTTGAAAGAGTAAAGCCCAATGTTGAACCGAAAGCTCATAACCATTTTCTTCTAAGCTTCAGTGCTGAGTCTTTAAACTCGAAGAAATTGCAGTGCTCAAGAAAAGTAAGAAGGTCCGAGGAAGTAAATCTGATTTTGTTGTGCTGCACTCAATTCTCCTACCAGACAACTTGGAAAATTTATTCAGACTTGCATGTTTAAAGTTCGTGATGATTTGTGATCGTAGCCCATTTCAAACTGAACGGTGACATTCAATACGTAAACTACTTGAGCCGATGACGTGTTTTAATATATCGTCCAATGAAATGTATCGTCCAATTTGCAGGTTGTTTCCTTCTCGGCATAGAACCTATATCGATATGTTACACATTTACATGACTAAATACGTATCTTGCCCGATTGATCTCTTCCTTGCTTCATTTCATCAATAATCTAGACAGCCTTGTTTTTCTCGACGTCTTACTGTAGTTATCACCCCCATTAGCTTTGCATCTCAGCTCCCCTGGAGTTCAGATATTGCCTCAGCTCCCGGCTTAACGAATACCTATCTTGGTGTTTTGGCGTTCCATTAAGCTTTTCTGAGTTGCCTTTGGAGTTCTTCCATGGCCGCAGTCGGATGGTCGTTACCGTGTACGACGTCCAGCTCTTACATCTGCGTATAAAATTATTTTATTTGTCCATGTAATTTAGACAGCGTAATTACAGTAGATTATCTGCATACTATTTCCATTATTTTAAACGTAAATAATTTCCTTTTTTCGCTACACTTGGTGCGGCTCACCAAAATAAAATTATATCCCCTTATTGCTGACAAAACCACTGTTGATTTTCTCAGGCATTACTTACTTTTACGTATACACTCCTTACCAATTTTCGAGCCGCTTGTACACCTCATCCTTGTAGCTCCAACACGAAGCCCTCTTATCTCACGCTTAACTCCTTTCCGCCCCTTGCTGAACGAGTAATTACTTCTCTGGCTATTACTTGCCGTTCCAGCCCGGTAATCGGTCTGTTTCCAGCCGCTAACGAGGGATGATTTATAAACAAAGCGATGCCAAAGCGCTAAGAAATTTGGCATCGCATCCTTCCACCTTTATTTCTTTTGGTTAAGTGGTGGAAGGGTATCTGCCGAAGTTTCCAAAACGCAGCCGTAGATGGCGCTGTCCATTTGCCCGTAAATGCACGACAAAATATAGCATGCAAGGACAGCGGGCTTTTTTTTTTTTTTACACAATAATCTTCAGAGTCTTATTATGGAGATAAACATCGAGCACAATTTGAGACCACTCTTATCATAGACAAGTGCTTTTTCTTGAGGGGACCTCCTGGGCGATTATCCAGAGCCCGTTAATTGATGGTGGTTCCTTAACGACGTAACCAAACGGGATGTCTACAGGGGTTGGAATGCATACGCTTTAAGCAGCCATTCGCACAGCGGCTTGCCACCTATACCAGCGGCCCCTGTGGCATTAAGTTCACTCGGCGGGGAGAAGAAAGGCAATGGGACATCTCAGCAGTGACGGTTGGCTTCGCTGTCGAGACATCAGCAGGCAGAAAGGAGCCATAAAAAGGAATAACAAGGTGTCGCTCCATTCATGCTTGAAATACAGTCCCTGAAAAAATAAAGCAGCGCCATTCGTGTCGGTATACAGGCACCTCCTCTCTCGTGTGCTTTCTAGAGTCTAAACTAAGTGAGTTTCAAGGGTCGATTTTGGGTCTTGTTGGTGCAACGTGTTCATAATGTTAAGCGCGGTACTGAAATGACGAGGACGGGACAGGGAGTTAACACGCACACAAGCGCTAACTTTCAAGAGTGATATATTTTCATATTTATATCCGGATTCTAATAAAACATTGTTGAAAGTTAGCGCTTGTGTGTCTGTTACTCGCTATCCCGTCCTCGTTATTTCAGTGCCGCGCTTAACATTATGAAGTTAGTTGAGATACGAAGCTCGCGGGACATGGCTTTCGGCCGGAAAGAATGGCTTGGACAATTTTTCCGCTAGAGCACACGAGCGCGCTGCTGTTTTAAGCGGCTCAGTGTTTCCGAAACGGTCGGCAAAATAAAGAATGCGCAGAAATAACGATAAATACGACGATGTAACGTGTACAGAAACGAGTGGGGTATTTTCGTGATGTGCGAATGTGTAAAAACGTGTGGTGCGTAGTGTGAGTAAACGAAAGTGCTCGCTCCTGATGGCAGCGCCACTGCAATCATGGTGGCGCTAAGAAATCGCTAATTTTCAAGCGTGACGGATTAGCTTTCTAGAAAGCACAAACTTTTTAGAAGGTCATGTGTGCACCTGGGTTGATTACTTGCATGATGTGCGGTCGACTTCGCAGGAATGTATTTGTACGGCGATTCTGTACGCTTAGGTATACCGACCCGTCTGTGCCAGTGATAATAGACACAGGTACAACAGCAGAAATAAGCTGTTTCTAGTACAGCGGGAAATATACCGTACTTTCCTTCTGGACAATCAATTCACATTTTGTTACACTAAATCCTAGTCATAGAGCTTCACCTTCTCTTCCGTATAAATCAGCCAGCAGCTGTATGTCATCGACACTGTCCCCAGTGAAGACAATATCGTCAGCATAAAATAAACCTGGAAGCTTCTGCTCAGTCATCACGCTGGCCGTGCAGATATGAAAGCAATGGCAAAAACAACAACATACAAGGCACAGGAACTGGCCTCACCTGTTTTGTTGACGACGCATACTCACAAAACAAACAAAAAAAAATATCAGGACTGCATACGGCTCATTTTTAACAAAGCCAAGTTTTAAAAAAAAAGTGAAAAATTAGAAGCCCCAAACGAGACAAGGAGGGCTCTTCCGCATTCGCAGCAGCAGTTAGTGATTCTAATGGGGTTCCCTCCGGCAGCACAATAACAAAGCAGCGCAATAACACGGCTAACGAGCAGGCGGCAGGGAGATGACAACCCGGTGACACCCGGGATGTTTTTAAGAAGCCCGCGTTGTTCCCGAGCAACACGTGCCCGGGCTTCTCTGTCGCTTTTACAAATGTGCATGGTGCATTAGCGTCTGCATCTTCACCGGGCACGTATAAAACTTGTTCATTCTCCAGCAAGACGTGCCATCTACGTGCTCACTGTACTCAAGTATATGCTTGGAAAGAGGTGGCAAAACTATTACGCCTGTGACAAGGGAGGGAGCTACTTAATCTCCCGCAGCTCTGCAAACCTACCAATTAAATCTCGCCTTTCATGAGGAATGCAGAAGAGGCATGGCTGCTGCTTCACGGCATGTAAACAGCCTAGCATACATAAAATAACACCCTATACGGAAACAGAAGCGTAGAAAAAAAACGCGTACAGCCGTACGAAAAAAAAAAGCATACACATACGCAAACACAACCAAACAGATACACATGCCTCCACTATATTTTACTGCTACAATGACAACAAGGGTATTTCGCGCAGATATCACATACGAAGCATTCAGGAACAGGCCACGGTGCGGGGACAACGTAATGGCGACTCCAGTTTCGTGAGTGGCCTCGTGTTGCCTACTGCATAGCTTGGGGTCACGGAAACTACGGGCATTGTGTGTCCTGCCCTGTCCTGCCCTTTTTGTGGCTCCCAGATGCGCCTGCCCATCAGCTGTAATAGCAGCGATTTTGGGCGAGCTACACAATGCATTTGTACAGCGTCTCTGGAAGCCACGTCGTGTCCCTTCTGTACTCTAAAAGTAACCATCACCCCCCCACAGACGCACCGCTGAGGCGATAAGCCGTGGGACGGTCTCATCCCTACAATTATAGTTTTAGAAACTGCTACAGTAAATGGTGGCAAGACGAACTGCGGTAAAAGCAGAGCTTCTCAGGACGACCGCTCGAAATAGAGCCCCACCGTTATGTCACCTGTTGCGACGGCAAGGAAACAAGTACGTGTGATTAGTGCCGACGCACCAGGCAGACTTTCCTCTTTTCGATGAGCAGACGCTCTGCGAAGACGAATAAGAACATATATGATTGTCCGAGAAAACACTCTCCAACGGTTCGTCGGCGTCGAAGGCTTTTAGCGAACAAGAATGCAGGGCAGTATACACGCCATGAAATGTGGAAGTGTGGGCAGATCGCTAGATAAGCCCTTCATGCTTAAAAAAAATGCGAGCACCTCCCCCCGACCTCATGGCATTGACCCACAGTATGGCTGACGTTAAGTTAGGAACTATGCGAAACATTGACAAAAAGAAATGCTTTCGGCGATGCATCGCCTCCGACGTCCTATCATTAGACTACCGCTTTACGGTTGCCCTGACATGTTGGAGGGCCCGTGGCACGGAGAGGAAGAGGTAATGTAAAATACAGGCTCCTCTCATAATCTCGGTTCTGAACCTTGTCACGGCTGCTTGCAGAGTGGAGCCTACAACTTGTCGTGTGAGCACCCGATCACGCGTAAACGTGCAAGGGGGAGGATCGTCGGCTTTCGCGCGGCAAGCGGGCGCTTCTGTAGCCGCGCCTTTGGGACAGTGTAAAGAGCGTGGCGGAGCAGATATGACGTGCGAGACGAGCTTATTCGGTGTTTATGCTGGGTGGTTGAAGACAGCAAGATGTTCTTGGCTTGCAGATCACTTGTCTTTATGAGTTGTTTCGACCGAAGGCCCACTAATGTGACCAGTCGTTGGAAGCGTTCCTCTGTGAACATCCCGCAAATGGAACATCCGTCATGTCACTCGAATAAATCGTTGCACATGTTAATGAACGAATATGTTGATTAATATGCGATCTTTTTGTTCAGCGTTCCAAAAAGACACTTTATCGTCATTGCACAACAGACCTGTGAGTCTTCGAGAATTTCACAAGATCGACTGACAGACGCCATATTATCAGCAGTTTTTCTATGTCTTATTTACAAACGGCACAATGCATTTTGATTGCATTGCGACCATAAATTGGGATTTATTTTACAAAGCGTTCGTGTATAGTTTCATATCTACGTAAGCCATGCTTAACAGTTTGCATTTTCTATGTAACGATAATGTATATAAAGCAAGTATACAGCGCAGTAGTTACATTGTAATCTAGGCATCTGTAAACAGCACTATAAGCGCAGCTAATGGTAGAGACTCAAAAAAAATTCCCCATCTCCCGCTGAAGGGAACGATGTGTGGATGCGAAGCAGCGGGGAGGTAATTAGCTTGAGAGGGAGGAACGTCGCCGCTCTCATTTCACGGCAGCGGTCCGGGCGCTCATCGCGGCGCTGCATAGGAGAGAGATTGAGGTGCGCGCGCTCCGTCATTTTCATACCGCGGAACTACCGTGGCGCCCCCCAGCGGAGTATGCAGCTGTCACACCAGCTGTCGTGCGCGCCGCTCCGTAGAGGATTCCTAGAAGAAAGGACGGGGGGGACCGTAGGAGAGGAGAGAGAGGGGGAGTGGACGTGCATGCGCTGTGGGGTTGTGGGACGCGGGAGCCGCTTCGTAGAGGATTCCTAGAGGATAGAGGGGGAGAGGACGCGCATGCGCTGTGGGGATGTGGGACGCCGGAGCCGCTCCGTAGAGTAGAGGATTACCTAGAGGAGAGAGGGAGAGAGGACGCGCATGCGCTGTGGGGATGTGGGACTCGGGCGCCGCTCCGTAGAGTAGATGATTCCTAGAGTAGATGAAGGGGGGTGAGCGTAGGAGAGCA
The DNA here is from genome assembly GCA_030522465.1 of Rhipicephalus appendiculatus. NCBI lineage: Eukaryota > Metazoa > Arthropoda > Arachnida > Ixodida > Ixodidae > Rhipicephalus > Rhipicephalus appendiculatus. The sequence continues at coordinate 19,937 of JALIZH010032211.1, forward strand.
TAGGGGAGGGGACGCGCATGCACTGTGGGGGGTGTGGGACGCGGGGGGCCGCTCCGTAGAGTAGAGGATTCCTAGAGGAGAGAAAGGGGGGTGAGCGTAGGAGAGAGAGGGGAGGAGACGCGCATGCGCTGCGGTGGTGTGGGACGCGGGAAGGAGGGGACGGACTAAGCCCCCTCCAAACACATGCAAGCAAGATTAAGGAATGGGGTCAACCTGGGCGACAGACACCACCTGCCTAGCCATTCCTAAGCATCCTCTCTGTGCTCTCGGCCATGACTCAAGGAATGGAGTCAACCTGGGCGACACACACCACCTGCCAAGCCATTGCTAAGCAACCTTTCTGTGCTCTCGGCCATGACTCCGGTGACTGTAGTGGAGGTTGACGGCCTTCATATTACTACAGTGTTCTGGTTCGCATAATGGGTGCTGCCCTACTTCATGAAAGTGGCCGGACGCGGGACGCGGGACGGGGGGACGCGGGAGGGACGGACAGAGCCCCGAGCATAAGATGCTTCGCATCTAAAAAATCACAGCATATCCGCGGAGTGAATGATGATGATTGGGCGAAGCTTCGGAGGTACATCATCAAAGACGTGATGGTGGTTGGTTGCATGTGGTCAAACGATATGCATGTGAGACCATATCGCGATGCCATGTGTTGTATGGCATCGCGATCGTCATCGTCATCAGCGTCATCGTTATGACGCATAGTGGGTACATTCCATGTGGTGTGCCGTGATGGCAGCGTCATCGTCATCACACAGGGAGATACTGCTGGTTACGCAGGTGGCTACCTACGTACTACAAACTACAAGGGACGCACGACCCACGGCAAAGACGTGATGGTGGTTGGTTGCATGTGGTCAAACGATGTGCATGTGAGACCATATCGCGATGCCATGTGTTGTATGGCATCGCGATCGTCATCGTCATCACGGCACACCACATTCCATGTGGTGTGCCGTGATGGCAGCGTCATCGTCATCACGCAGGTGGCTACTACCTACTACAAACAAGGGACGCACGACCCACGGCATAAGGAGCTTCGCCCCTAAAAACTTCCTGTTGGGCGAGTTGGTGGTGTACAATGTGCGACATATTTTTAGCGCAAAAGTCGAAAGTGAAAGAACTCAGAGGAGAGAAGAAGAAACTCAGTGCACAAGGGCAAGCGCCAAACATTAACTAACTTTATTTCGGAAAAGACCACAGATAGTAGACGCCTTAAGCGCATGCGTGTCGCCGCTGCGTCGCTAATCAAGCATCAAATCAAAAAGACTGTACTCTTTTGTGAATAAACAGATAGACGTGTCGCTAATGCACTCCGTACCCTTGTTCTTAATGTGATAAGCTTCCAGCAACTCCATCCCCAAGGTATCAGTGCTTCTGACGACTCGAAGACGACAGCCATCATTCTTTTTTATTGCGATAGCAATTATAAGGACACTCTCGGCTGGTTTTCGCCGTCGGTGTCGGCGTTGGCGTCGCTGTCATGCCCCTATATGTATATGTATCTATATATTTATAAAAACCTCAAAGAAAAATAATTCAGAAAAATGTTTCCGACGCGCGGCATCGAACCAGGGACCTCTCGCTCTGCAGCGCGCGGCGCTAACCGCTGAGCCACGAAGGCGAATGTCCTTCAACGTTCAAAGGGCGAGCTATTTATACACAGCGAGTTTTCAGCGTGTTTTCAGCATTACCAGCGAGATGGCGCAATGGCCGCGCTCGGCGGGGCTTAGCGGGGCGCCCGGTTCGTCGCGACGCGCGCTCTCAGGCGCTCCTAGCTGTCCGGCGCGCAGTTTGTCCAAAGGGGGGGGAGGGGGGGGGGGGGGGTAGGGTAGATGCCCGTGCGCGCGTGCGCTTATCTCGCGGTGGCGGAGAATGGGGCTTTCGCCGGAACGATAGCGTTGTTGTTACCGGGCGCGCGAAGGGCACATCGCTCGCTGCAGTCCCCCCCCGTTTGCGAAAAGAGCACGCTTTTCAAACACAGCGAAGTAACAACTGTGACACTTGTTAGTTCGCGCTCGTCTGTACCTGTGAATACGTTTGGTGCGTCGTTTTTGTTTGAGCAGCGCGTTAAGTGTCGAGCTGTGAATGTTTTTAGTTCGCTCTCGTCCTGTGCGTGTTGTTTTCGTGCGTCATGTGTGCGTGAGCAGCGCGCTGCACGTTTCGACCTGCTTGCCATTCGTCGCTTGACATTCCAATTTGTTGCTATCGCATTCATTGCTTCGCCTTGTGGCGAAACTGGGACTTTTTTCTCCTGGTCGACGTATAATGGAGCAGGGAACACGAGCGGTGGCTTCACGTGCCATTGCCAGGCGCCGACTTCATTATCTTCAGAATTTGTGACGTCATGAAGACGTCGCAAATTTTTGCGATCTGTGATGTCATGATCACATCATATCATGCCGTAATCTCATGATGACGATTTTTGGTATCAATCGTCCCCGACGCCGTCGGATGGTCGCCGCCGACGGTCAAATTTCCTGTTTGACGAGGTAATTAAGGCTTTCGCCTTAATAATCTATGCACTCTACAAAAGCTATATGAAGGGGCACCCAGTTCAAGACAATGTATTTTATTAGTGATTTATCTGTGGCATGAAGAGAAATCAAGAGAGAAAAACTGTTCTCTTGTTTCTGTGATATTGTTAATTCAAAGTAGTATTTTTTTTTCAATAATAAAAATCACCGCCCGTGAAAGTTGAAACGGGCGGCCGCAATGTTTATAAATGAGTTTATGACGGGCGCTTTCCACTCTGTGAATGTGTATGACCAGCGAAGGTTCGAAGCACGCGGCGCAGAGGAGACGTTGAATTTTGAAGAATGGCACGCACTTTTCATGAGGGGTAGGGAAAGTTCCTTTGGAAGTAGCGTATGCTCCTTTCAAGTTTCCTTATCAAGCAGCATGCGTATTTTGTCGCGACATGCGTCGTCTCGCCTATAGCTTGCAGCATGCTCTTGGCGTTTCGTGCACGATCTCGAGAAGCCATTTGAGCAGCACGACTATTTTGGCCCCATTCTTTGTTTCCCGACAATTCGGTGGACCAGTGGTGTGTAGAGGGGTTTTCCCCATTCCAGTGGCACATACGCTTTTGCCCGTGGACGTTTCTTCATATTTAGTGGATCATTTATGGGTAGTAGAGCTTGTCCGATTTCTGTGGCACATACCAACGCTAAGGGAAAACCTGCCTGTAGACATCTGCCTCGCCTCGGCATATGTAGCTTCGCCGCGCCGCGGACAATGACCCCTCCAGAGGTGGGCGGTACGAGAATCTCAGTAGTCAGGACCAAGCACTCACATACCACGAGATCACTTCACATTACCGGGGACAAAGACGCGCCTTCCCAGCGCCGCACCCAAAACTTAAGAAAGCACATGCACTAACGCTAAGAAGATTGCAAACTCGCACGTACATAACACCATCCACCATACACAGAGTCGACCCCGACACACCACCCACATGCTCGCTTTGCGGCCAACCCTACTGTAACTTCGAGCACATGCTCTGGCTGTGCCCTACCCACAGCGCATCACACCTCAACACCCAAGAGGCTTGGCAGGAAGTCCTCACGAGCAGCGACTACAAACAGCAACTACAGGTGGTCCAGAGGGCCCGGGACATCGCTACAAGCCTTCGGCTGCCAGCGCCATCCTGGGCGGAGCCCCCCAGGCTGACTTAGGGGTCCCAACGGTCCCTACTCGGCCTCCTCAGGATATTTTGAATAAAGTCAATCTCACTCACTCTCTGTAAAATCTGTACTGATAATATAGCTTTTGTTTTATGCGGCTACAAGTTTGGCGATAACATGAAATACAATGGCTCCTTCGGCTACTTTTAGGCTGAATTCTGGCGCTTTTTCAAGTCCACCCAACAGCAACCCTGCGTACTCGTATTTCGCAACAGACTCATTCTCACGTGTGGGCGGAGGGAAACAATATAGAAAGATATAAACACCTTTCGTGGATTATTGACTAAATGACTCCAAAAAAATAGCGAAGCTACGTAGTGTGCAAAGATGTAAATGAAGAAAGTAACGCTAAACTCGGTCTTTGTCCTGGGAGCAATAGGTATCTTCAAAAATCTGTGCGATTCTTTCACTGCATCAACATTGACTTACTCCCCGAAATCGCTACGATGGTTTATAGTACGGGAAATGTAAAACTGTCAAGAAAATAGCCAGCGAAAAATGACGACAGTACCATAAGAAAGTTTAGATGCTAAATATCAGTCAAATGTAATAAGCATATTTTATACTCGCAATCGAGAGAAAGACAACTCCATCAAAGCATGAAAGACTGACATCAAAAGTGAATAGTTTTATGATGGTTCGATGCGCCGAACTATACCGAATGCTCGAACCTGTACAAGGGCGCTTCATTATCCGTGTGCATTGTAGAAGTAGAAATTTGGCGATGATGTGTATTCATTTATATAGCATCTAGTAGAAAGTATCCACCATGCTGTGTTACTATGCGAAACATTCCATCCAGGAGTCATAAGGAATGCAGGAGTCATAAGTCATAAGGAAGGAATTACTCTGTTAAGGTGCTAATGTTCAAAAAAAGTGAAATGTAAAAAAAAATTGCCGATAGAAAATACATACGAGGTAGGAGTCAGCGCATTCGTAAAAGTAATTCATAAACATTTGATAAAAAGCTATCGTCACATCATAAAGGAATATATTTTTTCTTTATCTACGTGACTTGAAACAACATGATGCGCTTCAAGCCAAATAAATTTAATAAAGCGTTTCTTTCTTAATTAGCGTCCGCTTTTGCGTTTCGCATAGTATTACGAGCATGGGCATGGGCATTCAGCACTCCATAGAAGAGGAAGAGCTCTACAGAAGTTCAGTCCAGGCACTGAAATTTGCAGCAATATATATTTCTGTTACAAATATTGCCTGTCTCAAATATGCAATATATTTCCTGTGTAGCTCAAACAGCAATGCACTTCATGACACGTTCTTCGAACGTACTCCTTAAAGCTATAGAAAACTATAGAAGGTACGCTATAAGAAATGACTGGTCTCATTTTTTCTGAAGTTTAAGCATTAGAAGAACGAAGCATGATTGAAAAAAATTAAATATTAAAATTTCATAATCATTGGTGTTATTGCCGCAAAACACCTGCTTTAGTCATTTGTGGTTGATCATTACAAAATTGATTGCAGTAATATATGACCTTCATTGAACTTGCACTGCCCAAAATTCCTATAAAGCCTCAGTCACTTGTGTCATAGGTGTATCTTGTATCTCAAAATACACGATACTTCGTACGCTATATCGGAAATATAGGTATTCGTACACGATCTGTCGAAAGTATCGTAATCCAGATATCAGATACTCAAAGGGTATCTAAAATAGCACCTTAGATACAATATCTTCCAATAGTGCCTAGCCCTGAGTGATACAATGTGTACCAAAACACAATAAATTTGTTCTCCGTGCCCCCTCCAAAGTTAGATGTCTGAAAGGCTCGAGAAGGAGACAGAGCTTATTCGGCTACCGTCGCGAAAATGCAGCTGTCGTGGCAGCGAGCACACTTACGGACTCATCATGCCCCTGAGCGCAACTTCAAAGCCTGTGTACCACCATGCATGGTGTGCGTCCCTGCATGCGTACTGCGTATGTAACCGTAGATTAATTTGACCATCACGCCTTGTACACTGCTTGCGTGTTTCCCGCATATATCGGAGGCTATAGCTTCTGGCTAGAAATGTCTGTTCAGACGACGATATCCGAGTGTGCCCCGGATGCATGCACGAGAGAACAGCAGCCGCTGGCGTGACTGGTTGCCCTAAACAATGCCATTAAAACACGGTGCGTGATGGAAGCACATTCGGCGCTTTCTCTGCAGCTTGTCTCCGTCAGACGTGCACACAGGGTTGTGCCCAGGGGAGAATCACTTCCAGGTTGGACGAGCCGATGTGCTCATTCAATGGACATGCCCCTGTATGCATTTCTCGTTGACTCATTGCAGCTCGAGACAAGGATCACGCTGCAAAGTCAGTAATAGATCACATGCTTGAAGCGAAATAAGCAGAAGAAGCGACATTTGGACGAGCTGCTTCTGGCTGAACATTTTGGTGGCGTATCTCACACACACACACACACACACACACACACACACACACACACACACACACACACACACACACACACACACACACACACACACACACACACACACACAGACACACACACACGCACGCGCACACACACACGCACACACACACGCACGCACGCACGCACGCACACACACACACACACACACACACACACACACACACACACACACACGCACACACACACACACACACACACACACACACACACACACACACACACACACACACACACGCACACGCACACACACACACACACACACACAACACACACACACACGCACACACACACACACACACGCACGCACGCACGCACGCACACAAAACGAAGGCACAAGGAAAGAAGACCGGATAATTGCTGCCGTGTGTTGCCGCTTGTCTCGTTTCTTCATCTTTCGCGCTATTTCGTCAATATTCAATAAAGATAAACTAAAAAGGTAGAAAAGTACGAATTATTATGCCATCGGAAAAACTTGAACCGGAGCTTCACTAGCTTTTGACAAACTACTCTTGAAAAAGCAGAAGTCGGCGGTATTCGAAAACTTTACACAAGGCCGGCCTATCAATTACACTAGCTGTCATACATGCGCTAAGTGTACTGTAAATAACGGATTGCTGATGTGGGGAACATAGCTACAAAATAAATCGAACTATTTCATTCATGATATCAACCAATCCAAGATCTTGGGCAACTAAGCAAATTTCCAAGTCTTTCAGCTTTCAAGCTGGAAGACTACAGATACATGACAAGGACATGCATGTCAAGGACATCTAAGCGGATATTATCCGTGACAAACAGCCCAGAAAACAAGACACACTTGACAAGAGAACAGGCGATCGTAATAGACCGGTGCATCTGTACACTTCAAAATGTGGCATAGCATTAACACACACGGACGAGGTAGGGACAACAGGACAAGCACTTGTCTTGTTGTCCCTCCCTCGCCCGTGTGTGTTAGCGCTATGCCCCATTTTCAAGCATATAACCAACTATCCCAAGCCACGTTGACAAGCGTCTGTGCACGCCGTCTTTCTGTGAAACAGCAACACACAATTCCCTGCATTCTTTACATGTCACAAATTACACAGTTACACCTAATGTAGCGTTGTATGCATTTTCTCTGTTGTATGCCTGGCAGGGATGCAGTAACCAGCAGCCGTCCATCATCAAGAGTTACCACTAAACGACGCTTGTCGCCCAAGGAATTATACGACATGGAATTCCGCCGCACACCGCGCAATCGAGCTAATCTTGCTGGAATATCGTCGTGTAACATAACTATTTCCTCAGTCGCAGTTGCCGCGAAATGTCCGCGAATATCATAGCCGGTGTGAGCTCAAGCAAGCAAGAAATAATCACCCGCAGATAATCATCACCAGCTCGTTTCTCCCCGTTAGCAGCTTCAGAAAACAGGGTGGTGACCGCAAAGCGCCTCGGGATCTTGTTACTAAGCGAGATGGCGCGGGGCTGCGTTCTCGCTGCCCGTTCTTTCCGCCATCACTTATAGTCATTCTGGGTGATCATAACTGGCAATGCTACTCCGGAACACCTTTGATTCATTAGGGGGAATGCATTGACATCGCCTTTTCTTGGAAGCAGGTAAATTATTCCGCGAAAAATTCACGCAAGAACAATGAAATATGTCAGGCACACATATTATCAAGGTCACATAGGAGTAGAGCGGTGAAAACAGGGTTACTGCACTTAGTACTCGTGATAGTGGTCGTGCGCTTGCTTTAGAAGTATTTATCACATGATGGACCTTTGTGTCGTCATGCAACTATATTTTGCAATACTACTCGTGTGAGAATGTTCGAAAGTTGCACTATATTGTTAGGTGAATGACAAGGCGCTTGTTCAGTAGACTATGCACACTAGTAGACAATGCAGCAATATGAATAAAACAAACGCTACTTTGACGGGAAACTTGAGCGCACAGAATAACAATCACAAGAACGAGACAACAGGACAAGCTGATTGTTATTCTGTGCGCTCAAGTTTCCCGTCAAATTATGCACCATCTCACCGAGTTTCAAGTTTTGTTAAGCGCTACTTCTCGTTTTTGAATGCTTCTCGTTTTTGAGCTGCCATTGTGTCGCCTATAGTGCGTGGGCATTGCGAATACCGCAGGCGGGTTTTGGCAGAGGCCATTTTCAAGCTCGCATCCTCAGCAGTTTGTGCCCGCGTTATTCTTCAAGCTCAGCGCACCGCGCCTGGTACTGAAATTACGCGTATATGACCTATTACAGTGTTTATGTGCATTCCGCGCCGTCAAACTTAGCGGCGACGTCGCTTAGTGTTCAACATTATCCCGATGTCTCTGTACAGCCGCGGCCACGTCTGTGTAGAGCGCGCGAGCAGCTGGTTTTCGGGGCGAAGCTCCTCAGGGTGTGGGTTGTTCCCTCCTCTGTAGTAGTTGTAGTAGTATGTATGTAGCCACCTCTAGTTTATGAATTGCTCAATAGATGGCGTTGTGTGTATATGTCCTTGGAAATAATATCACTAGATGGCGTTAGTGGTTTTTCGTATACGTCGATGATTAAAGATGATGGATGGCGCTGTTATAATAAGAAAAGGGGCTCGCTCAAGGCGCGCTTTCTTTTTCGCTCGGAGTCGCGAAACCAGGGCAACCGGTATCTGAGGAGCATGCGGCGGCTCCGGTACTCACGGCGGCACAACCCATAGCCAAGGACGCGTGGCTTTCACAACTCACAGCAGCGTTCTGTGGCGATGCATGCGGAGGCGAGGCGTTGCGTCGAGCACTGGTGTGGACTTCGGCGTCTGAGTAGGTGGCATCGTCTTCCTCTGTCGTGGAACGCGAACTGGCGTTGTCGCTGAGGCTGGGAGCGCCCTGAACACAAGTCGGCGACGCTCGTGCCCAGCTCACGACCGAACACCCAGGATCATGCAAAGACGTGACACGTGATGTCACGTCTTTGCATGATCGAGTGGGCAATGTACGGGGGGGATTCACGGTTACCCAAATGATCCCTCCGAGCTTCGCCCACTCACCATCATTCACTTCGTTGATATGCTGTGATTTTTAGATGTGAAGCATCTTATGGCGAAGCTTAATCCGGTGATTGCGTCAGCAAACCTTCGGTTGCGTTGACCCAGAAGGAACTAGCCTTTTTGGATGCTTAGTACCAGGTGCACTCCTTTGGTTGGTATTTGGTCTGCGCGCGTGTTTATCGTGCATTTGTTAGGTTCCGATAAGAGTCTTTTGTTAGACGTGGTGAAGTTAGTATGCGATTGTCGTGGCACTCACGTGATGCGTTTTGGGAGACTTCTATTGCATGTTTGTTTTCATTAAACCTCAGTTGAAAGTCAGCGCTTGTCTTTGTGGTTCCTTTTCTCGTCCTTTGTTCATTTTGCGCTGTGTATTATTAATGGATCACCAACTAGCCCAAACCCAAACCTTGCTTTAATCCGGTGGTTGTGCTGGTGGTGGTGGTGTGCCGCGTGACCACCCTTACTGCGCATGCGCAAACCCTTTCAGAAAAAAATAAAAATAAAAAAACCTCCTCTCCCCCAGGGATCCCTCCCCGCAGCAACCACACCCTCACTGCGCATGCGCCTCCCCTCCTCTCTGCCAACCCCTCTCTCTCCTCTAGGCATCCCTGCCCACGGCGTCCACACTCCCACTGCGCATGCGCGTCCCCCCCTCTCTCTCTCTCCTCTCCTACGCTCCCCCCTCTCCCCTCCAGGCATCCCTGCCCGCGGCGTCCACACTCCCACTGCGCATGCGCGTCCCCCCCTCTCTCTCCTCTCCTACGCGCCCCCCCTCTCTCGCCTCGCGACGCCGACGCAGGCAGCGTCTGCTAGCGAGTTTCTTGGTTGAAAAAACCGACTGCTCGCGCTGCACAACCGTTCACTGGCCACCCCGTATATATGGCAGTGGATCTTGACCTGCAAGGTGGTGCCGGTGGGAGATTTCTCCTGTGCGTTGTTCAAAAATAAAAATTCGCAGCGTGCGCGTAAACTAAAAGCGGACTGCGGGTCTCTGTGTCCAATCGGAGTCTTCTGTCTCTCATTGCCCATTAGCAGCGATTGGCATGTTCCAGTAGGAAACACCGCTCCATCACTGCGTGCTTTGCGCCTCCCCAGTTTTCTCTCCTGCGCAACGCTGCGATGAGCGCCAGCGTCAACGCCGCCGCCAGTGTAAGCGTTAGCGCCCGCTGCTTCACATCTACACATGGTTCCCTTTAGCGGGAGATGGTGTAATTTTTTGGTCTGCGGGGCGACACCTTGAGGCAATTTCGGGCTCTGACGTGGTGTGTCAGGAGCATGGGCTCTGACCACGTCAGAGCCCGAAACTGCCTCAAGGTGTCGCCCCGCAGAGCAAAAATCGGCTGCTCGCGCGCTCTACACAGACGTGGCCGTGGCTGTACTTCCTTTCTAATGGCTCCTCGAAGGTAATATTTCGCCGGCCGCTCCTGCTGCTGCAGAATAGGGCCTTCAGGTAAACTCTCGTCTATGAAGGTCGGCGGTTAATGATGCCTTTATTTTAATCATAATGTCTTTACTATGGCGCTGGCATGGCCTTTAATGAACTTGCTTGAAGCGGTCGTCGTTGTGTGCTTGTACCATGTGGATACATGTATAGCTTCCCTGCCGTCAGGATTTGCTTCAGCCCTGATCTCTCCGCATAGTTCTGCACAGCGCAGAAGGTGCCAGACGAGTGCGTAGCCTGTTCAGCGGGAACTACAGCAAATTACGCCCTTTGCCGATGAAGTAGTGCTAATCAGCTCTTAAGGTGTTCACCTTGGACTACCCTGCCTGCTTCCGTGATTCTGAAGTCAAGGTAGTTTACGATGTGATTTGTGAGTGCATCGTTTTCCTGGCAATCTCTAGACATCCAATCACTGGAAAGCTCGTCCTTGCAAGGGACTCCGACTGAACTTAAACGATATCTGCTGCAGGAAACTAGCGATGCTAACCGTTTTGTGCCGTAATGGGTGACATCACAGCGCCGCCTACGAAAACGGTGGTACGCACTACAAAATAATAAATTGCGCGGGAATTTAGGATGCGTTTTGAAAGGCCAGCAACTTGCGCGATACGTGAGATGGCCACGCATGGCCTGGGCAGAAAAGCGAGCTCACGTGACGCTTCTTCAACGAGCAACAACACAGCGGTGGATTGAGATATCACGTGTGTTTTCTTACAAGTATACAAAAGGCACCGTGAAAGCATAGGCGTGCGAAGCGTTCCCTCTTAGCGAGGGGGGAGAGGCCGAAGTCTCATGACAGCGCTTCCCTCCCCATCACCTTTGGTCGAGTTCGCAAGAACACGTGACTAAATTAAAAGCCGGTAAGCTTGCAGGGCCAAATATTAAGCGCAACGTGGCAGAGGAATATGGGAAAATGTTCATGAATAATGTTCAGTGTAAGTGTTATTAGGGCTGTGATTGTGAACGCGTAAAACCTTTTCATTGGCACCTTCTCATCATGTAACCGTCACATTTGCAGGTTCCATTGCAGACTGCTTCAAAGGCAGATTTCGATCATTCCGGGGAAAGTATAGGGTAATATATGCCCCTTGAAATCAGCTCTAACAGAGATGGCAACACGAAAAAGAGTACACAGCACAAGTGCTCTTTTACAGGTCGAGTTCAATGATAGGCGAAATACAAAATAGAAGCTCAAACTCAGCAATAGACGGATCTAAATTTGGATTTGTTCTACTAATATGGCCGTTCAGCCGCGAGAAGGCCGACACCAGGGATGGCTACGTGAAAGGAAGTGTAAGTTGGACTAAGAGCAATAATAGACATGACATAGAATATGACTAATAACAACAATGTTAAAATTGAATTCTCTATAATAACAATCACCGCTCACGAAGCGCTATTGCAACACTCGAGGCGTTGCGGCAAATAGTCTTTTGAAAACAGAACGTACAAAGATGACACTCACTATCAATCATCTATCGTACTGCGTTACATTGTCTCGTCTATCTATTTTCCAGGCTTGTGATGTCAACATCTCGCTTTTCAGGCGAAAGCCTTAGATTCCTTATAAGACGCGAAAATTCACCGTTCGGCGTCGGCGTCAATTTCAGTGATGCACAAAATCATCATCACGTTATCATATCGCAGATGGTCAAGATATGTGCCGTCATCGTGACGCCATCATGACGTCAGGGAGGCAGTGAAAAACCACATGAGTGATGTGCACCTAGCAGTGCCTCCGACCCTGCAGGCAATGCAAAATCACGTTACATGCAGAAAGCTTTTGGAAGGGACGCGAGAGATCACTACATAGACTGAAAAGAAAAAGAAGACGGCATTCACCCTGAAGCTACCTGGTACATTAACTGATTGCGATCTACGACGCGTAGTCACCTAGACGCGTAGTCACCTAGACGCGTAGTCACCGAGACGCGTAGTCACCTACGCGTCTCGTTCGTAGTAATTACGTAGTTTGAAGCACTCGGTAAACCCATTATGTTATACCAACTACAGGAATCCTGGAGGTTCCAATGATGGCAGTGACATTTCCAACGGGATCATTCTACGCAAAATGTCTCCGACATTTTGGTTGCCATCGGAAATATTTAAGGATAGATCATGGTGATTAATTGCATTCAAAACAGTAAATCGCTAAAACATTTCCGAGAAGAAAAAAAAAATCCCTTGGGAGCCTTCCGAATGTCGCAGAATGTCATCTCCGTGATCTTTGCGGGAAAATAATTCTGAGAGCATAGTTTTTGTTTAAACACAAAATTTTGTTTACACGTTATGCAAATGCCCTTTTGTAGATGTTCAAATGTCAGTAATATTACTGAAATTGTCCACCAATTACACCTGCAGGCATTTTTGTCAGAATGTTCTATGTTTTAATTTTTCTCCCAGTAAAATTGCGCTATCTGAGTAACCAATACACTCGACTGAAGTTATGTATTGCGTTAAGGGTATTTTCGGCCACTGAAGTTTGTAAAGCTTGCACCAAAAAATTGCAAATTTATGAAACTAACAAGAAAAAAAATTTTTCATGCTCTACATTGACGTCTATCTTCCCATTTATTCATACAGAAGCTTCCTCACTGAAGTTCCCCACCGCTGTCGATCGATGCGACAGCAATGGGAAACTTGCAGTGAGGACGCTTTCAAAGAGGCGACCAGTAAAAAGGGAAGAAACGTGGTCTCCCCCGACCCTTTGTACAGGACCGCATTATAAACGCTACTTACTTCCCAAGAAAGTTTCAGAAATATTGCGTCCGAGTGTCTTCTGATGTTTGTTTACTATATTATTGAAGCTGTAACTTCTAGTACGCCGTACTTTCATTGGCAGTTCCAATAGCCCCGTTCCAAAGGCGGATAGAGAGCATCAAACACTTGATTGTCAGCCTGTGAGCCTAAGACAGCGTTGCCTAAGGTCTTTTAACACCACTGTTCTGTGACTATCGCGTTGCGGGTTTTGCAGCGCCTCCTCCGAAAGATGACGGCACGCTGCGTGACCAGGCCGGCAGCGTTCGGCGCGCCGCGGATGGTATTGCGCTGAGGCGAGGCTTGGAACTAGATTCAGTCAAAAACAGGTACATTTCCGCTCAGTAAGCTTTCAGTCCTGCGTCGCGTTTTGTACGCATATTAAGACTGTGTGTAGTATAATTTCCAATCAATCTTATTTGCTGGTAGCGATTTCACGCTTACATCTAGTGTCTCTTACGGGAGAGCCTGCCATTTTAGGTGCGGGGAACTTAAGGGGCCCGGCTTGTTGTCCATCCATGCAGCTCATGTGGCGTGACCGCGCTCGCAGTAAAGCGCTCAATGCAAGCCATAAGAATGCTAGCAATGCTGGAAACTAGATTAAAGTGAACGAACAAGGTCTAAAATAATGTAATTAACACAAATAACCAAGAAGTAATCGCAAAAGTTAACAATTCGCTAAAAACGTTTCGCAAACTTGCGGCTGACTCTCAGAGCGCACAAGAGAGGGCGCCACCGCACCGCCGAGCGAGCGAAAGTCCCTCTGCCTACGCTTCGCCGACGGCGCGTCGCTTACATCTGATGGTGAAGCAACCTAATGGAACTCGCTGTACACGACGCATTTCTTAACTACCGTATCAGGATGGCAGTCGATAAGGTACTGCGAAAAGTACCGCACGAGTTCCACACTGAGTTTGCGAATCGGCCTAACAGGATTCTACTCGTGCCGGTTAAACCCTACATGTTTGCCACAAACTTTGGCGTCAACGAAGCTCTGGTAAACGGAGCAGTGGAAACTCTACAAACGGGAATCTCTGCGTACACTTCCTCATATTTCATAGTAGTTGATCTGTCAAACGCCTTTTTTTTTTTTGTCTGGAAGGGAGGGGGGGGCTTATTCACGGCCATTTTACACCTGTCATCCGTGATTGACTATTTCAATGATATTTACTCTTGATACATGCTCTAATTTGGTGCCTTTATCTGCAGACCAAAATCATTCGAAATAATGATTTACGGGATCTTTCTATGTATTTTTTTGGACACGAGCGATTTTGGAGAATAAGATGAAAAGGCTGCTTACTAGCAATGAACAGTTTTGTCTTTATTAGCTTACGACGAATCATGCTAGTGCCGCCGTGCCGTTTGCGTGACTGGCAGCACTAGATAGTGGTGTTGTCCCACCAAGACTGTTCATAATCAAGGAATTCAAGGTCTGTGAAAGCGAAGTCATCACCGAAGTATTTTGGTAGCTTTCTTTATTTCTTAAGCGATGGTAAATATGAATCTGGGCACTTCAGAAACGGCTACCCCACGAAGAGGTTACCACCGTGACGCTATGAAGTGTACGAAGACACCAATAAATACACAAAGATACTGTCCACAAAAACACAAATGTTGGTTAGGCAAAATTCGAAGCTATCTTCAAGATGCGAGTCATTTGTACCGTCGTAAGAAGCGTAAGCTCGTGCGCTATGATAGCTCTCTGGTAGGCACGCAAATACGATACACTCATGTCATTGTTCAAGTTGGCCTGCAAACAAACACTTTAAACAAAAAAATACATGAGCATATCGGCATAATCAATAAGCATTAAATAAGTTTTAGAAGCGCAAAGTTAAAGCGCAAGTGATTTGGTTGCAGGTAATAATCGTGAAGCGTATCATTGTTAACACATGTACATACATATGACACATGGTCATATATTACACACAGCGGAAAAATACAGTCCTAAATGTCGTAAACATGAAAAAAGCAGCAAAAATTGACAAGGGGCGCCACGCATCGTGAAAGCGGAACGGAACTCGAAGGATACGAAAAATCACAGGAAGGCGTTACCTAATCTTCATTTAACACCTCTCCTCGACATTTCTTTCTTCCCGGCCGTCCCTGACAAACCGCCTTTTTCACGGTTGCGTGCGTTCGGGTCGCTTAATCAGTGGGTGGCACTAAAAAATGAAGTCTATTACAGTGCCGCAAATTATTCAGGCTCATGGCAATGGTGGTATTAATTACTTCATTACCGGCTCCCCCTCCAGTAGATTCTCTTCACTCGAAGCGAGAAGTGCTAATATAGGAAGCGCAACAAAACGACTCCCTTTTTTCTATCAGGTGACTTAAGTGTTACGGAAGCAATGAAGACATGAAGGGCGTGACTTACAGATTACTTACAGGGCGTGACTACATGACTATAGATTACGTGAAGAGCGTGACTTGCATCATTAGCGCAGGGTAGAGCAAGAAGAGACCTCAGTGTTAGGAGATTAAATGTTCCGCAACTCCCGGCCTTGCATCAGCTCGAATGAAATAAGTTATACGTTCCTGTCGTATAGACAGAAATACGAAAAGAATGAAAGAAAAGTCATGCTAAATAAATGGGTCCTTAGCTAATGACCAGCCATCAAGGCCAAGTAACCCTGCTTTAATGGCCGCTACAGAATCCGTAGTTTAGGCATCAGTGCGTGCCATTCCGTTGTGCGGCATTTCAATTCCGTTTCGTAATGAAGAGCTCGTGACCACGAACGGACAACTGTGCCGAGAAGATTGTTTCGAGTCTTCCGTGCATCCCGCATGTGAACCTAAAAACTGCAACCATAAAGTGATTAAAGGTAAAAAAAAAAGGATAGAAACATTGTGTTCACTTCCAAACTCTGCTTCGCTCATCATTCTAGAGGGGGCTGACCAATAAGATCGAAGATTCTTAGAGCATGGCTTTACGATTTCTTTCCTCTCTCGCATTTTTATTGAAGATAAGTCGGGTCCATAAACTGAAAGTAAGCCACAGTTGGCGGTAAAGTGTTTCTTTAATTTCGGAAAGACATCTAATCAGAATTGCTCAATAAAGACGCAAACACCCACTAAACATCGTTCCGAATTAAAATAAGTCAGTGACCTGGGCATGATTGTTTGTTAAAGTGATTAAGTACTGTCTGAAGTTTCAAAGCGTGAAATGACGACGAGGCAATATTTACGTTACTTTTGCTGATAAGGGTCGCGATAGCGCGTTACATAAATACATGCAACGTAAGTCAGTGACGCGTTTTCTTTTTTGTGGACGGAAGCAAACCTTTTTTTTTTTCAATTCAGCCGAAATTGTATTTATTTGGCCTTTCAAAATACCTATTTCATTCACTTCATTACTTTTTTCCTCCATAGTCTTTTCTAGAAGGTTGCACATTTGGCATTTCCAAGGGCACTGTTCTTTCAAGTACACAGCAAGGGAAGACTGTCAGAGCAGTTTACCAGTGTTGTCAGTCTCCGATTACCTCTTACTTTTCTGCTCACATATCACATTACTTGTTTACTTCGATCCTGACCATTTTTCTGAACATTACATCTTGATTCATTACAGGTACTTCTCAACATGCTTTGGCTACTTTCTCGCAATGCATCATGACAGTCAAATGAGACTGATGGATTGAGCAGGTCAATCTAGATTGAGATTAGATTGAGCAGGTCAATCTAAGAGGCCCTAGCCAAAGAAAACCAAAAAAGTCCGCCTTCGTTGTATAGTGGCTATTGGGCTGTTGACCGAAATTCGCGGGCTCAATACCGGCCCCTGCGGTTGCATTTCGGTGAAGGCGAAATGCTAGAGGCCTGTGTACTGTGCGATGTCAGTGCACGTTAAGGAATACCAGGTTGGCGAAATTTCCGGAGCCCTCTACTACGGCGTCCATGTCGTGGTTTTAGGACTATTACTGGTAAATATAAAATAAAACGGAAGACTTCACGTATTCACACACGTACTACAGTTTTAGTCCACGGTTACTACGTGAAACCTCGGTGATACGAACACAGCAGCTCATACGAATTTCGGGTGATACGAATTTTTCTTTGGTCCCGGCCAAGGCCCATTGGCCTGCAATGTAATGGAGTACGGTTGTTACGACCGATTTTCACCCCGGTACGTTTGATACGAACATACGCTGCCGCCCAGGTACGAAGAGGTGCTGTGTGCGCTGTCGCGGAAGACGCGCCAAGCACGTGCGAGCGCGGCAACGCAAGCAGGGCATGCGCGCCGCACCACCAAATCGTCAGAATCACGGTGTAAGAAAAATATTTTTTTCTTACGGTCAGAATAAACCTTCAGAGACGCGTCACGGCCTCCGGGATTGTGTGCACAAATCTTTGAGGCTCTAATGTGCCTCTGTGTGCCTTCGCGTTTAGATTACAGAGGGCATTGGCGCCATCCTTTTTTTTTTCTAACGCGTCGACGCGGGCTGCTGTCGTAGTACTGTGTTTACACGTGCCTGCCTCGTGCATCAGACATCCTAGGAAAGGTGGACGAGGACCGAAAGAAGAGGCGAGGACTGTCTTGGAGAAGGTCAGGCCTCAAAACGTCAACATGCGCGACTGTTGAAGTCGTATTTGTGCGAGCACGGCTGCAAATCTCCCAAAAAACATCCCCAACACTTTCGCGATAACAAAACCATAACATAGCACCACGGATTCTGTAATTTTGTGGCCTTGATCTATCGCGTCAAAGCACTTCTGTTACTTTCACCGCAGTACTTCGGTGTCATGCGAAAAGGCATACTAAAATTTGGAAGGGGCTACTGCTGTCGCGGGTCACAACGCACCTGGTTCATTAATTAAACACGTGCGTACGGTCGTATATTTACAGTACTGGTGTGACTGCGGACATTTAAAAACTTAACTGACAATCATTCAGAGTTCTTCTTTAGGTTGCTGCGGCCCTGAAAAACAATAAATGAAAATGTACGCGAGCTTTCTTTTGTCGCAAGCTAATTTTTTATGCTTTCTGGTGATACAAATTTGGATAATACGAATATTTTTGGTGGTCCCCATGATTCGTATCACCGAGGTTTCACTGTATATACGCTCTGAGTGTTTTGTAAGGCGATATTTTAACGCCCTCAGTATTTTTTAAGGCAAGATGTAAGGTGACATGTAGGCAGTGCTTTACCAGTGCGTGTTTTTTTCTGACATCTGGGAATTAAACAGCGTTTCCAGCGCATGACACACTCGAGACAAAGTTTGGGACACATGACTTGATGCGACTGTGTCTTTCTCCGCCTACTTATACGGAGCCTGTCTTCAGACTGCACTTCAAGTTAGTCTACCAGCAAGCTCAGCGCCACACATTGCACAACGTTCTTTTTTCAAAAGCTGGTCCCACATATCATTAGACTGTTTTAAAAATAAGCGTGAGAGTATAGACCTCAAGATTGCGATGTGAGCGCAGCATACATAGAGGTGAATCTGGCTTTAGTTTCCATACCCACACGCATCGACACACAGCCATGCTCAGAGGCGTTGACGGTCTTGGACCATTTCGCACGCTGTAGACGTTAGAGAGATTTAGTGTCGGGGCCCCAAAGCGGCTTCCGTACGTAAGCCCTTCGGTTCTTTTGTAGGCTCCATGGGTGCGGCTGGGAGTAGAAAGGAACGCAACAGCGTGCGTACGCAAGCGGCTTGGGTTCCCCGTCACTAAATGTTTACTTTCACACACTGGCGTGCACAGGGTTACCAGTCAGGGCGGGCAAACGTTCATCGCAGCACCCCCCCCACTCCTTGTAAGTATGGGGTAAATTTTGCACCCCCCTCTTGTTTAAATAACTAGCGTAAAAACACAAGCCTTGTCGACGTACCTCATGACTAGAAGTTATCAGTTCCTTGCTTCTGCAACTTTTTTTTCCCCCTTATGCTTGGACACCTCCCGATTGAAGAAGTTACTGAAGGGGCCCAGTCGCCATTTCAATGCGGCAAATCTATGCTCTTAACTGATTTATATCTAACTAAGGTCAGCCCCGCTTTAAAAAAAGTGATTGATACACTCTAAGGCGTTATGGAGGCCCTAATACTTTCAATACTGTACTTCATTCGCTTCAGTTCCAGACGGTTGATACCGTTGTACGAAATATGCAAACATCCAGTGCACCTGCGCACTGGGGTTTAAGAGGTCCATGACCCGAGCAACCCACCACGCACATATATACTTCGCTCCAAGTATGAGAGGGAAAGATGTTTTCCGAGGGACCTCCGCTTGGTTGCTGCTGAAGTTCTGGAGGGCTACGTTTCCGGTCGTCAGGTGTACTTGTCACCTTATAACCTTCCTATTGGCTGCTGTTTTCTCTTTATATTGTCACCTCCTGTATCATTTACACCTTTGATGAACCTCACGTGACACCACAAAGGAGGTTTCAGTGAATTGTAAATCATGATGACGACGCTGATGAAATTTACACCATCTTCCCAAAGGGAACCCTGATGGGATGCGAAGCAGCAGCGTTGCGCACGGGTGGCGTCACGGGTTGAACGGCGCTAACGCGGGTGCTGCGGTGAGCTCTGGAAGATTCGTTTGAAGCGATGGCTGGCGTAGGTCTTGTCGTTGCGCGTCAGGCCGGCAGCTGCGGGCGCTCCGGCGAGCGCGCGGCAGGCGAGGGAGAGAGTGACGTCAGCGCGCACTGTGAGGGGAGCGTGACGTCAACGCGCAGCTGCGGCGTGACCTACTTGGCACCGCTCCAACACCTGCGGTCGAGGGGCGCGCGTTGCGGCGCGTTCGTCTGTACGCACGGAGGGACAGCGTTACACAGCCTAGTCAGATAGCTGCTTCGCATCTAATAAATTAGGGAAAGCTAGAATCGTTAATGCAGAAGGTAGCTGTTACCAAGAGGTCTCAGCATGACCTTATGTCGCCGTCAGCCGACAGCTACAGCAAGTAATCATTCGGGCGAGTTTTCGTCGGTTCTATTCATGTAAAGAAGCAGGGAACACGTACATGTGAATGCTTCCGGGAAAATTTCTTCTTACAACTGCCTGAAGACACTTGGAACTACATTATGCTAGTGACGTTTTACCAACAAATTGCTGCCCCGCGAACGAAACCAATTTTCTTGAATATCTTGATATGGAAGCACAAACTATGCACGTACAACGTAGAGAAAAATTTGATAGGCGGAAGGGCTTCACCAAGCAACATAGTATTGTGCGAAAGCACATTCTAGAGCCGCGCGAGCCGAGATGTGTTTTTCGGAACCGGTCGCAGACTGGCTTTGTACAGGCGCCCGGTAAACTGAGCAGTGCGTAAACTGGAAACATCCCTCGCTGTATTCGTGACTGCCTCCAGAAACACTATATCCTACTCACGAGCAATTACGCGCCAGACAGCTGATTAGCCAAACGATGGGTGATCCTGCCCATCTCCCTCCGTTCCTATGTGCCTAGGTGGAGCCCTAGGCGCCGCCCCACTAAGAGTTTATAACCAGGCATCCCTCGCCGAAATGACGATTCTGAGTGAATGATCTTGCCTTAGAAATGAAGCAAGAAATAGTGCGAGACGCTACGTGCAATGATCTTGTCTGTACAATTCCATTTTTCCGTGAAATTTCGCCAATAAAAGAGGAACGTTATGTGCCGTTTTTTTTTTTTTTCTCGGATTAAAGAAAAAGTACGCAGGAGACTCAAACCAAATCGGGTATGTTTCGTTTCGGGATTGCGGCTCTTGCTGTCAAGCGTACAATGGCCATATTGTACCAAAACATAAGTCCCACCCTCAACAGGGCGTGCAACGGAAGAATTAGGCAAGAGGGAGGGAACTATGGGTAGAGAAAGCGGAATGTTCCCATGGGCTTCCATCGGGGGCGGGGTAGGACGACCAGCACAAAGGAAAGGGTGGTGGCACGTGGACAGGAAATGGGGATCACAAGGAATAACGTGTCCCCCTCTGTTAATCCGCTGCTTATCAGGTCGAACTAGTTGGTGGGGGCGTAACTCCCCCCACCGCTAATTCGTCGAGCTGCCACACAAACTGCGCCAACTACTCGATATGTATCGCCCTCACCGTCGCTTGTTTGCATTTCGGGCGGAGCGGCGTCCTGTGTTCCGGAAATAGTGGACACGTGTCGTCTGGCACTGGAGGAGGCATGTGCCTGTCGTCTACCTCGGATTACGGGTTTGGTCTGTGCTGCTAGCTTTGGTCTTCTTTTTGGAAATGTCCTTGCTCCATTATTCTGAGTAATTACTATAGTCGGTGACAAGCTAAGAATAAAAAGTAAACTGTTCCACTATCCATTTGTGTTATGCGCATCCGACTAGAGCAGCTCTTTGCTATGACGTAATGGTTAGGACGAACCAATAAAAAAATTCAACTGTTATCCACACGTACACAGCACCATCCTCGCCGGTCGTCATTCGGTGCAGTTGAAGTTCGTGATTGTGCCGCCTTTGACATGCACCGAAGCGGCAGCAGCTCGGAAGTGTTTTGCAACGCTTTATCGCGTTCCGTCGTTTCCGCAGCGTGAAGTAGCAACACGGCGGAAGCATGAAAAATAAGGGCAATACGGCCTCGTGGGGCGGAGCCTATATTTATTCTTAGGCTGTCACCGACTATAGTACCGATTCTCGACATTCTTGCGATTCTTACGCAATGCTCCCTGCCAAATGTTGCCTTCCTCCATGTGTGAAATTGCACCGCCCATCACCTGTTTAGTAGCCCAACACTTCAGTTGCTACAGGTGTAAGGAGGAAGAAGAACAGTATGCCGTAGTGGGCCACCACCTTAGAAGAAGGACGGAGCGCGACCTGTTGTTACCCGTGCTGTGATTCTTGTGCCGGTTGTCGCCGCCCGTCTTTAGCGTCCACAGGCCTCCTGCTCAAGTACAACGTGTGTCAATAAACTCCATTTCAGAGTGGTGGAGGTGCGGGGTATTCAACCTGGAACTCCGCAACAGGAGACTGCCCGCTCCCCCAGAAATGGCCGACGAAAACACCCAGCAAGTTACGACCCAACCATCGATGGTCATCGTGCCGACTGCGCTACGCGTGCGCGATCCACCTTTCTTCAACGGCACCGATGACCAAGACGTCGAAGATTGGCTGTCGACATTTGAAAAAGGTAGGCGCGAGCAACAAGTGGGACGACCCTTCGAAACTGCAGTATGTTTCCTTCTACCTGAAAGAGGTAGCAAGCCTCTGGTTCAACAACCACCAGTCCGAATTCACCACGTGGGGGTGCTTTTAAGCAACGCATTGCCGATATGTTCGGTCGTCCCGAAGTGCGCAAGCTCCGTGCTGAACAGCGCCTGCGGGAGCGTGCACAGCTGCAGGGAGAAGGCTTCACAAGTTATATCGAAGACGTGCTCGACTTGTGCAAGCGACTTAACCCTTCGATAAGCGAAGCAGACAAGATCAGACACATTTTGAAAGCCATAGACGATGACGCCTTTCAGATGCTGCTGGCCAAGGACCCGCGGACCGTGTCTGAACTCGCCAATCTGTGCCAGAGCTTCGAGGAGCTGCTTAAACAACGGGTCTTGACGCGGCGGCCAGCGGCTACAGACGAAACTCTCGCGGCGTTGACGCTCGGTGGTGAGCACAGCACGCTAATATCCGAAATCAAGCGATATGTTCCCGAGGAAGTGGCTCGACAACTTTCGTGCCTATCGTATTTACCGACAACGGAACCCACTACTGAGCGTCTCACACCCGCCATCCGACAGGTGATACAGGAGCAGGTCTCCGAGGCATTGCCGTCCGCTCCTCAGACAACACCTGTCGCCGCGCCACTGACTTATGCGGCTGTCGCTGCAAGTCCGCCGCGACCTCTACCTTTGTCGACACGTCAACCTGTGCGAGTACCAACGACGCCCAGTAGGCAGCCGTACTACGGAAACCCCTGGCGCACAGCTGACAACCGTCCCATTTGCTACGCCTGCGGGTATCCAGGCCATGTCGCGCGCTTCTGTCGTCGGCGCTTCGCAGCGACCTCGGCTACGCCGAGATACCCCGACTGCTCTTCCCGGGCCCCATACGACGCGCAACAAGAACTGCCATCTCAACGTGACCTATCGCCAGATGAACGTGACCCGCTAGCCGCCGAACGAGACCGCCGACGCGCTTCCGTGTACCGACCGTTCACTTCCCGTCGTTCACACTCACCACGGCGCAGTTCTCTGTCACCCCTGCGTCGACGATCGAACCCGCTGGAGACGGAAAACTGATTGCCGCAGCTCCGGAGGCACGAGCTGCGTCGTCGCCACACTGTGTAAGTCCTCGCCTGTCCCCCGCCAATCTTATAGAAGTGTTCGTCGAAGGTTTGCGGACTCTCGCGCTCGTGGATACTGGTGCTGCCATATCTGTGATAAGCCGAAAACTTTGTCGCTCTATAAGAAAGGTCACGACGCCACCTTCCGGGTTTTCGCTCAGTACGGCGAGCGCGCAACAAATTCAACCGGTTGGAGCGTGTACGGCCAGAATCGTCATTCAAGACGTCTTGTATCACATCGAGTTTCTCGTGTTGGCCACGTGTTCGCATGATGTGATACTTGGGTGGGATTTCTTGTCGCGACACCACACCGTCATTGACTGCGCTCGTGCTATGGTGGAACTTTCCGTGTTTTCTGATGCCCCGTCTGCCGACACAGAACGACCTCGTGTCGGCAAGCTTGTTGTTGCCACTGACACTACCGTTCCACCTCTTAGTGCCATCGTAGTTCCTGTCCACTGTACTGAGTTTTCGGGCACTACCATTGTATTCACGCCATCTGACGTTTTCAGTCGCCGCCATAGTACATCGCTGCCATTTGCCGTTCTACCGCCTCATCAGCATGCGACTGGAATATTTGTTTGCAACCCCAGCTTATGCCCTCTCACATTGCATAGCAACGAGGCGCTCGGCCACGTCCAGCCTGTCGACGACAACGCTATCGTGCCGATTGAGTCTCGCGAAACTGGCCCAAAGCTTCCGTTGAACGCTGTGACTCCTCGTTTTACTGCGGATGACGTCTGCTCGGATGTATTCAATCGCTCCATCGACAGCGCGCTCCCTCAAAAGCAACGGGCGCAACTTATCGCGCTTCTTCATGAGTTTAGACATTCGTTCGACTTTCCGCAGAGGCCGCTGAGTCAAACGAACACCGTTGCTCACAGTATCGACACTGGAACTCACACTCCTTTAGGACAACGCCCCTACCGTGTATCAGCAACGGAACGTAACATCATTGCAGAGCAAGTGAATGACATGCTTCAGCACGGGGTCATTACGCCTTCCTCAAGTCCGTGGTCTTCACCTGTAGTGCTCGTACGAAAAAAAGATGCTTCAATTAGATTTTGCGTGGACTACCGACGCCTCAACAAAATTACGCGGAAAGATGTCTACCCTCTTCCCCGCATCGAGGACGCCATCGATTGCCTACAAGGGGCCGAATACTTTTCTTCATTGGACTTGCGTTCAGGTTATTGGCAGGTTCCGATGGCAGAATGTGACCGTCCTCCTAAAACAGCGTTCGTTACGCCAGATGGCCTATACGAATTCACAGTAATGCCATTCGGTCTGTGCAATGCGCCTGCAACGTTTGAGCGAATGATGGACAGCATTTTACGCGGCCTAAAGCGGCAGATATGTTTATGTTACCTCGATGACGTTGTTGTCTACTCCCCAGATTTTCCTACACACGTCGACCGTTTGCGCGCACGATTCTTCAGTGCCTTACCAAGGCAAACCTTCAGCTTAATCTGAAGAAGTGCCGCTTCGGGGCTCGCCAACTCAACATACTTAGCCACATGGTCTCAAAGGATGGAATACTTCCAGACCCGGACAAACTTCGTGCGGTCGCAGAGTTTCCAAAGCCGACAACACTGAAAGAGCTTCGGAGCTTCGTCGGCTTCTGCTCTTATTTTCGACGTTTCGTCCGTAACTTTGCATCGATAATAGCCCCACTCACGAAACTACTTGCTGGCCCTGCTAACCTTTCCGATTGGACCCAAGCATGTGACGACGCCTTCGACGCACTGCGCCAGCTGCTTACGTCACCACCCATTCTGCGCCATTACGACCCCACTGCTCCGACCGAAGTGCACACTGACGCTAGCGGCGTCGGTCTTGGCGCAGTACTCGCACAACGTAAGCCCGGCATTCCAGAATACGTCGTCGCATATGCTAGCCGCGCACTCACGAAAGCGGAAACCAACTACTCAGTCACCGAGAAAGAGTGCCTCGCAATTGTGTGGGCATTAAGCAAGTTTCGTCCTTACTTGTACGGACAGACTTTCGACGTCGTAACCGACCATCACGCACTCTGTTGGTTAGCTTCTCTGAAGGATCCTACCGGTCGCCTTGGACGTTGGGCCCTTCGCCTACAAGAATTTGACATTCGAGTCGTCTACCGATCTGGGCGAAAACATTCCAACGCGGACGCACTCTCTCGATCACCAGTGCCATCCTGTGAAGACCCACATTCAGCAGCTGACTTTCCCATCACTGCCATCACCCTCACGAGCATGTCATCCGAGCAGCGAAAAGACCCGTGGATTGTCTCTCTCTTTAATCTCCTTTCCGACACTTCCACGTCTGCGTACCCTCGTGCTCTTCGTCGCCAAGCCGCACATTTTGCGATACGAGACGCGCTATTATATCGAAGAAATCACCAAGCGGATGGTCGTAAATGGCTCTTGGTTATACCAAGCCACATGCGATCTGACATATGTGCGCATTTTCATGCTGACCCGCAACATGCTCACGCTGGCGCGTTGAAGACGTACCAACGGCTCCGCCAGCGTTACTACTGGCGTGGCATGTACACGTTCGTCCAAAAATATATTCGATCTTGTCCATTCTGCCAACAACGCAAGTCATTTGCCCATTCACCCGGATTACTACAGCCTCTGCCGTGTCCGTCACGCCCTTTCGACCGTGTTGGCATCGATCTATATGGACCGCTCCCTGACACCGCGGCTGGAAATCGATGGGTCATTGTCGCCGTAGACCATCTAACCAGATACGCGGAAACAGCTCCGCTACCTTCAGCTGGTGCTCGGGACGTAGCCAACTTCATCTTGCGACGATTCATCCTGCGTCACGGTGCACCGCGCGAGCTACTCAGCGATAGAGGGCGTGTGTTTTTATCCGAAGTTCTTCAAGAACTTCTTCGCGCGTGCCGCATGGTTCACCGCACCTCTACAGCTTACCACCCGCAGACCAATGGTCTAACTGAGCGCTTCAACCGTACGCTGGGAGACATGCTCGCGATGTATGTCAATTCTGACCAGTCAAACTGGGATGTGGTACTCCCATTTGTAACTTATGCATACAACACCGCGACGCAGTCAACAACAGGCTTTTCGCCTTTCTTTATTCTATATGGCCGTGAACCATGCGCCACTCTTGACACCATTTTGCCGTATCGTCCGGACGCTTCCGAATTCCAGCCCTGTTTCTGAAATTGTACAGCACGCTGAAGAGTGTCCGTCAGTTGGCGCGTTCATTCACCTCGGACAAACAAGCCCTCGAAAAAGAACGCCATGACCGCGACCAGCAAGTCCAGACATTCGCCGTAGGCTCACTCGTCTGGCTCCGATTGCCCTTCCACTCCTCTGGCCTGTCGTCCAAGTTTGCCCCAAAGTATCGCGGTCCTTACCGCGTCGTGGAACGTCGCTCTGATATAACCTATGCCATTGAGCCTAGTCAACCCATCTACAGACAGGCGCCGCCTTGGTCGCGAGACAGTCCATGTCAGTCGCCTCAAGCAATATCACGACCCCTTCCTTCTGTCGTCACCATGACTCGCCAGGATGGCTGCCCTTTGTCGCCGGGGTGTTGTAAGGAGGAAGAAGAACAATATGCCGTAGTGGGCCACCACCTTAGAAGAAGGACGGAGCGCGAGCTGTTGTTACCCGTGCTGTGATTCTTGTGCCGGTTGTCGCCGCCCGTCTTTAGCGTCCACAGGCGTCCTGCTCAAGTACAACGTGTGTCAATAAACCCCATTTCACAGGCAACAACGCTGGACCGTGCGTTCATACCCAAGTAATAATGAAACGTTGCAACATGAAATGACAGGTAACCTCGATAGCCTCAAGTTCCGTATCAGAAACGGCGGTTCGCGGACAAGCCCACGATCGAAAAAACATCAGTTACTGTAAAGCGGCGCATACAAGCACTCGTGTGCACCTTAGAGGGTCTATTTGGGTAGACCCACGAACTCTGTGGCGGCGGGGGGCATAGTGCGCGAGTTATTGCGGCGCCGTTGAAATTTGTGACTCATAGAGGCTTCCATGAAAAATGTGTTTAGCTAACCTTCGCGTGTCCCTACTGTTGTGTACGCTAGCGGCTCCGAAGAAGCAGCAGACCTGGCACGAAGAACGGGCACGCGGAACCGACGCGGCCGGCGGGGACGCCGGCTAGCCCGACACAACGGGGCTGGCGCGAAGAGCCGAAGAAAGAAACGTCTACTCGAGACGGATGCTCGTCACACACTACCTTTATTTACAAAGAGCCAGCACGCGCCTAGCGGCGCGGAACAGAACACGCATGCAGAGCGGCGCCGCCTGGCATGCGAAAGTGCAAAACAAAACCGAAACAAGAACACAACATCATCTCCCCCTCGAAAATAAGTTCCTTATCCACCCCAACGTTTTACAGTTCGCACGCAAGCAGCACATCCAAGCACAGAGCACCCGTATGAACGTTCACGGCACACAACATAACAATGCTTGAATACACGACAGTTCCTTGCACATGAATAAGGGAACGGCGCCCCCCTGGGGCAAGAGAACCTGTTCGCAAACCGAAGCAGAATCACTATACATCATCCCCTCCCTTGAGAGAGGATGTCTGCACATTGACTGAGGCACGTAAGTCTACGGCGCCATTTCCACGAAATCTGTCGGAACTGCATTGGCTCGCGACAGTCCGGCGGAGCAGAAGCAGCACAACCGGTCGCTGAACGCTCCCTCTGTACGGAAGAAAGCTTCTGCCGCCGGCTTCCGAAGCGACTTGTTGAACCGCGCACTTGATGGCGAGGCGCAGATGTAACATGTTCAGGTGCCCCAGACGCAGTTCCACTGAAGACTCCCGGAACGGGCACATTCGGGGCCGGCACGACAAGTGGACGCACCTTCGAAGCACGAATAGAAGCAGCAACCTCCACAGAAGCATCCACAGTCGCAGGACTCACCGCCGGAGCATGCACGGCCGCTGGCATCACGTCAGTAGCAGGCACAGCAGGAGGACGCACCGCTGGGACACGAACAGTCGCATTTGGACCCGGAAGGTTCGGCATGGCCTTCGTAGCAGCAGAAGCACTTCCAGTCGAAGAAATCACATCTTTTTTCTTCACGACGACTAGCGGAGACGCCCAGTCGGAAGCAGAGACGGGCTCGACGATTCCGCTGGCTTGCAGGCGACACAGTTCCGCAGAGACATTTAGAACAGTGACCGTTTTGGTCTGCTCAGTGCTCGAAGGAGCAGGTGAAGAAACTGGTTGAAGAAAATGTGCAGGACAAGAATTGCATACGGACTGATAATGTCCGATTTTTCCGCATGCAAGACAAGTGCGGTTTCTCGCAGGACACTGCACAAAATTGGCCAAATGCCGAGACGACCCGCAACGGAAACAATGTGCGGTTGAAGTTTGTGAAGAATTATGCAGACGCGAGCTAAAAGCTCGATCCTGACCCGGAAGGAATGAATTCGGTGGCCTGGGGTTCGCCATTTTGACCGCCACGGAAAGACTGCGCAGGCGGGCCTCCATGTTGAGCGCCGCGCCGAGACGAAGAAAACGAGCCGCCACGTTGGCGCGTCCCGTGAAACAGAGAAACGCTGCCTTGGGCCCCCGCAGCGGAAAGCTGCTGCACCGAGTGCGGCGCGAATTGCTCCAACTGGGAGCGAATAAGTTCATCCTCTCGCGCTATTGAGAGGGCTTCGGACAATGAAATTGAAGAGCCTTTTTGAAGAAGTCGGCAGCGGACGCTTTGTGAGATCACGCCAATGAAAAGTTGGTGGCGAATCATGTCGCCCTCGAGCGCGCCGAACCCGCAAGACGCGGCGAGTGATCTCAAACTTGCAATGAATTCGGCGACTGGTTCGCCCGGCAGTTGTCGCCGTTCTTGAAACTTCGTGCGCGCGAGATAATCGCACGAGGCGTCTTTGAAGTGCTCGTCGAAGAGAGCGAGCGCGGCTTGAAAGACATGCAACGCCGGCGTGGACGCAGACGGCGTAGACGCAGACGCGTTGGCAGCATGGAGAGTATGAAAAAGTTTTAGACCGGCGTGACCTAATGCGTTAAGAAGAAGGGCCTTGCGACGCTCGGGCTTGACGGCGTCCTCCCCGGCAGCGTGGGCGTAAGCCTGGAAAATTAATTTCCAATCAGCCCACGGGATTGGAGGGTCCCCGGGCGAAGAAAGAAATAACGGCGGGTTATGGGAGACGCCATCAGAAAAAGCATGAAAGGCCGGAAGAAGTAAATGACGCCAATGAAGTCTTTTCAGTAGGAGAAACAGCAGCGCAGGGTCGAAGAAAGCAAGCGACGCGACGTCGCGTTCATGCTGCGAAGCAGAAGTAGTACAAGGCAAGTAGGCCTAGTGGTGCAGACAAAGGCGAGCAGGTTGAAGCAGAAGAAAGACGAGCGTAGAGACTAAAATGTGGTTCTTACATATCCCATCCTCGCCGCCATTTTGTTGTGTCTTGGCTAGCGGCTCCGACGAAGCAGAAGACCTGGCACGAAGAGCGGGCACGCGGAACCGACGCGGCCGGCCGGGGACGCCGGCTAGCCACGGCACAACGGGGGTGGCGCGAAGCGCCGAAGCAAGAAACGTAACGTCTACTCGAGACGGATGCTCGTCACACACTACCTTTATTGGATGGATGGATGGATGCTATGAGCGTCCCCTTTATAACGGGGCGGTGACATGTCTGCCACCAGGCTCGAAAAAGCTTTCTTTTTTATGTTGGCCTAATGCCTTATCTACATTTATTAAATCTGGGTCATTATAGCAAAGAAAAATATAAATTCACGGTCCACCTCTCTGCCTCTTAAGGCAGAATGACCTGATTTTTCTCCATTCTTCATTTTTGTCCTTTATCTCCACTTTTCTGCCACCAATACTCTAACCGTCTCTTACTTATTTCTATCGCGGACGTGTTCCGCTTTCCATTGTTGTCCCTAAAACCCAAGGCTTCATGTAGACTCGTGCCCACACGTATATCTGGGTGGATATCGCCACATTCAATCAGTACATGTTCCATCGTTTCCTTAGTTCCTCCACAGCACGTACATTGTTATTCTTCGTTACAGAATCTCGCTTTAATGCTACGTGTTCTAAGGCAACCCGACCTTGCTTCAAACAGTAAAACGCTTCCCCTTGAATTATCATAAAACCTCTCCCTCCTTATTACGTTTTTTCCCTTTCGGTAGTCACTGAGAGCCGGCTTCTTTTCGATCGCTGTCATCCAATAAGTCCTCTCCGCCTCTCTGACTTTTCGCTTAATGCTCTTTGTTGCCATGTCGCCCACACTGCTAGCCGTATATTTACTGGTGAGCCTCCTTGTTCTTTTTCTCCACTGCGTGTCGACGCTTTTTCTATACAAATACCTGAAAACCTTCCCTGCCCATCTACTCCCCTTCATTTTCCTCAGCCTCTCTTCAAATCTAATTTTGCTCTGAGCTTCCCTCACTTCAAAACCTGTCCATCCCATATCACCCTTTACAGCCTCATTTGTCGTCTTCCCGTGAGCGCCCAACGCGAGGCGGCCCACAGTCCTTTGATTTACATCCATTCATGATTGCACCTCTGACTTCATGCACACCACTGAGTTCCCAAATGTAAGCCCCGGAACCATCACACCCTTCCACAGCCCTCGGAGCACCTCGTACCTATTGTATCCCCATAACGCTCTGTGCTTCATGATTGCAGCATTCCTCTTTCCCTTTGTTACCGATGCTTTCTCTTGTACCTCCATATATCTATCCCCCCTCATTTACCCACACTCCGAGGTACTTGTACTCGCTTACCCTCGGTATTTCTTGGCCCTGTATTAAGACCGCATGGTCTTCGTGATCATTGAATACCATCAATCCACATTTTGTTGCACTAAAACCTAGTCCTAGAGCCTCGCCTTCCCTTCCGCATATATCTGCCAGCCGCTGTATATCATCTTGACTGTCCGCAAATAGAACAATATCGTCAGCATAAAATAGACCTGGAAGATTCCGCTCAACCATCGCGCCTGCCTGTTTGTGTGACAGATTAAATCCAATGTTGCTACCTTCTAGCGCTTTTTCCATCCTCACCATGTACAGCATGAATAACAGCGGGGACAAAGGGCATCCCTGTCTTAGCCCCTTGCTAATGTCAACGCTGTCTTTGCTGCTTATTCCTTCCCATTCTACATAAACTGTATTTTCTCGGTATATTTCCCTCAAAAGCTGTATACCGTCGTCACCTATGCCCACTTCCTTCAATATGTCCCACATAATTTCATGATTAACGTTGTCATATGCCCCGGTGATGTCTAGATAAGCTACGTATAAGGGCCTGTTTTCTATTTTTGATATTTCTATACACTGTGTAAGAACAAACAGGTTATCGTCTAACCGCCTGTCGATTCGGAATACATTCTGGAGTTCTCCCGAAATATCATTCTGCTCTACCCACGTTTCTATTTTTAATTTTACTGCCTGCATCGCCAACCGGTATAGCACCGATGTAATGGTTAGCGGTCTATACGAGCGAATGTTATCCTTTTCTCCCCTGCCTTTATAGATTAAGTTCATTCTACTTTTTCGCCAACTGTCTGGTATTTCCCTCTCCTGTAAGCACTTTTCTACGGCTTTCAGCAGTGCTTCTTTAGTGCTATGTCCTAGTTCGTTAATGAGGCTGACGGGAACCCCATCTAAGCCCGGAGTAGTGCTCTCAGGAATTTTTCCTTCGGCCTTCTTCCAATTGAAATTCTCTAGTACTACATCTTCCTCGGTTGTACTCTTCTGCATACTTTTACTCACCGGGGGAATCCCCTGGTCGACCTCTTTAAACGAATCGGCTGTTACCTTTCGGATGTAACCTAGCGCTTCATACCCTTCCAATTGATTTCCTCCTTCATCTACCATATGTTGTCGCATTGTGACAGACTTCCTACCTAGCGCTTTTAGGTGGCTCCAAAATATCCTAGGCGCGGCCTTCTTCTTTTCGCGAATCTCTGTCATCCAGCGTTCACTTTCGCCTTTAATTTTTGCCTCAACTAATTTCCTCGTCTATTCTCATCTCTCTAAGTTTGTCATATATTCCTTCTGTCATGAAACAATAATCAATGCTCGATTGCCTGTTTCTGACTTCCCACGTGATCTGCCCCTCACACTTAGGCCCCACGTTAACTATCTCAAGACTATGTTGCTCGCAGAGATCTAGCAATAACTTTCCATTGGTGTCTGAATATCCGTCAAGGTCATGAATGTGAGCATTCATGTCTCCTAGAAAGGATTATTTCGGCATCATGACCAAATTCTTTAATATCGGTGCTTATGCATTTCAGTATCTCCAGATTCTTTTCTCTGCAGTTATTCCCCGTCCACAAGTAAGCTACACCTAGCCACGTTTTCTTTCCACCTACTGTGCCCGAAACCCATAGGTGCTCTGAACACGTTTGCTTCACTCTATCCCATTTTGCTCTGCTATGAATTAGCATTCCGACACCCCCCACCTCTCCTTTCTGATATCATCCTGTTGCATCCTTCCCATATATAATTGTCAATATGTGGAGGCTCTTCCAAGTCTCTAGGGTGTGTTTCTGTAACCGCATAAACACCTATCTGTTCCTTGCTTAACTGTCCCTCAATCTCTAACCATTTTGCCTTTTTTCTGCTCCCCTGCATGTTAATGTAACCAATTGCGACACGCGCCTTCTCGCTTCTTTTACCTTTTCTCTGGTTTTTCGCTATACTACCTGTCACAGAGTCCCCCCTGGTTGTTGTCCTCATTACACGCTACCCTGGACACCGAAGGGCCCTCGCGCCCCCCAAAAAAGCTACTGCGCGTCCTGCAAGTCGCCAACCCACCTCATGACCAAGCCTCCTATTGAAGTGTATTCCGTCTCTTCGAAAACCACCCCGACCTGTGCACCTCTCTGTTTATTTCCACTACCTCGATGCCTTTCTCTCGACTCATCTGCCATATCTCTTTGTTTGCGTCGACAACCGCTCTTTGCAGGTTGCCGTCACGCACCGGTACCTCCGGTATTGTGCATACCACTATCTGCACCTGAGGGGAAATGGCGCGCATGTCATCGACCCCTTTCGCCAATGTGGTCGCTAGTTCGGCTGATTCTTCATTCAAGACGTCGTTTAGACCTCCCGCAATTACCACGAGGTTACGTCCATTAGCTTTAGCTGCGAGTTTTGCGCTAGCTTGTCTCATCACTGATCCCAGCCTATGTCCCGGGAACGTCCCTATTTACAAAGCGCCAGCACGCGCCTAGCGGCGCGGAACAGAACACGCATGCAGAGCGTCGCCCCCCTGGCATGCGCAAGTGCAAAACAAAACCGAAACAAGAACACAACACCTACATTATTTGTTCATGACTGCACATGTGCTGAGCTCTACGATCAGTCAGGTCTCGAAAAATATTAGGTTATTAGTGCTTTAGGTTACGAATCTCCACGCTTTCACCGTGGAGTAGTATGCGAAAACAGAGCACACAAGAGATGCGTGCTCTTAGCGACCACAACACCACGCCTATTCTGCAAAAGCTAACCCAAAATTTAAGTTATTCAGTACCTAAACCCTGGCCCCTGGTGCACATGTAAAGCCAGCGTAGAGAAGGCAACACATCTCAATGCGACTTCAAAGGGCAGCGTGATCAGAATAATAGGCGTAATCTAAAATAACCTAAGTTACCTAAACAACCACAACGGCTTCAAGAATAATAAAGCATTTCATTTGGAACATTAATGACGGGATGTACCGACATGCTTGTCTTGCCATTAATTTCATGACCTCTCGTTCATGTTTTTCATGCAAACACATTATGACATGTCAATGGTATACTGCTGATACAACCTCCATAACGTCATGATGGCATGCTGTCGTTTGTCATGACACACGTGACATGCATATTTGTTACTGATGTCATGATCTGTGATACACTCATGTCATGCCATGCAAATTCTGATACATAAGAAGTGAACAAAATGAATAAGATGTCTACGAGAGCACCAACAGCATAGATAGATAGATAGATAGATAGATAGATAGATAGATAGATAGATAGATAGATAGATAGATAGATAGATAGATAGATAGATCTAATTTTTCGATCCAGGTCCCGATGTAACGAAGAAATTTACATTCCTCAACAGCTACCCACAGGGTTCAGTTTTATCGGTATCAACGAAACCAACTTCCGCAGGTGCTTCGGTATGTGCCGCTGGTGCCCACATAACCCACAAAAAGTGTTCTGTCGCTGCATATTTACGAACACTCCTCTCCTTTAATGAAGTTACAGCTGATCACTTTTTACTGTTTTAAGGCGAAAGCCTTTAATGTCTCATGCTCACGTCCGTCCGGTGTCTGTCCGGCGTCCGGCGTCCGTCCGTCCGGTGTCCGTCCGTCCATCCGTCCGTCCGTCAGGTGTCCGTCCGGCCGTCCGTCCGTCCTTCCGTCCGTCCGTCCGTCCTTCCGTCCGTCCGTCTGTCCGTCCGTCCGTCCGTCCGTCCGTCCGTCCGTCCGTCCATCTGCTCGTCCGTCTGCTCGTCCGTCCGTCCGTCCGTCCGTCCGTCCGTCGGTCCGTCCGTCCGTCTGTCCGTCCGTCCGTCCGTCCGTCTGTCTGTCCGTCCGTCCGGATGTCCGTTCATCCGTCCCTCCGGATGTCCGTCCGTCTGTCTGTCCGTCCGTCCGGATGTCCGTCCGTCCATCCGTCTGTCCGTCCGTCCGGATGTCCGTCCGTCCGTCCGTCCGTCTGTCTGTCTGTTCGTCCGTCCGTCCGTCTGTCTGTCTCTCTGTCTGTCTGTCTGTCCGTCCGTCCGTCTGTCCGTCCGTCTGTCCGTCCGTCGGTCTTTTCCGTCCGTCTTTCCGTCAGTGGAATGGCCACCCGCTTTCGCCGAACACACTTTGGAATGTACACTCGTCCTTTATGAAGGGGAACACGCGAGCGCGTGGCCGGCGCGCTGCGGCGGCTGCCTACAGCACCATCAACCGATATCTAAAGAAAGCACGTCCGCTTTCGGCGTCATCTATGGGCAAGCAAAATAACGAGTCATGGCTGTTGGACAAGCGCGGCTAGATTACGCCCTGCTCCGATATCGCAACTGGCGGTGCCGCCAGAAGCGGACGCGTTTTCTTTAGCTGTCGCTTGATGGTGCTGTAGGCAGCCTGCCGCAGCGCGCCGGCCACGCGCTCGCGTGTTCCCCTTTCATAAAGGACGACAGTGTACAAAGAGTCCTTCAATTTTTTTTGCCTAAGAATAAACAAACACGCTCGTGGTATGCCGAGAGAAAGGCGAGAGAGTGGGCTGCAGCTGGAATAGAGACAAATGCGACATCGCTTAAGGCTATTTCCGCTGCCGAGGCAGCCGTGGCTCTCGGGCTCGGATCGCGACAATTCCCAAGACGCCCACTCTCCAGGTCAAGCGCGAACGGGCGAGACCCTAATTGGCAGACGACACGCGTTCTGTCCGAAAGTGCTGCAGCCTACCGTATTTACTCGAACGTAACGCGCACACTTATCTTCTAATTAAGAAAAACGGTTATCAGAAATCACCTCCGGGAGCTAGCACGAAGCCAAAATAAATTTACGTGCCCTTCAGCCAACGCTGAGGAGAGCACATGCTTGAATGTATGCCCTCACAAGAAACTCATTATCTCTTACGTCATCAGTTATTTGTGTCGCCCAATCCATCTGAAACTTTCTGCACTTCAACCGGCCTTGCACTACCTCCGGAGTTTACCTACCTTTGACTCGGCGATGATGTTATTTGATGATAGCTGCTGATGACGTTAGAACATGACATCGAAATAACGTCATGATGACGTCTCAGCTGGCGTCTTTACATTTGACCACTCCGTCACATGGCTTTCGTTACCATTTGTGTTCGCGCCGACTGTGGTGGACGCTGGACATAAAAAAACAAGCTAATAAATTAGCTATTCACACTGGAAAACAATTTTTTTATTAACTAATCGACACGTCTCTGGCTAGGTCGGTGATCCGGATGGTTTTCAGTCGGCATGAACGGTTTTGCCCTTTGGTGCTGGTTGCCGGTTCAGCCTTACCAGAAGGCGGTTATCTTCTTACATGCAAAGACATCACGACCTATTAGAGATAGGCATCGTCTTTACCCACATCCTGCAGAAGGGCTGGGCAAGGCTAATAAACGCATCTTGTTCCGGCTAACATTTTATTGTGCGCGGCAATCTTGTAACATTTCGATTCTCCATTAACTGGCAAGTGCTAGCACTGTCAAAAAGCAGCTGACACCCACCGGACGGTTCGGCCTTGCCTGGTCAACTCAGCTCTTCCTCCAACCCGAAAAGAGTGGGAGGTGGCCGTGCTCGGTTGCTCAGACCTTCAGGCCCGAAGGGCCTTGTTCAGGAGGTCCTTCGGGCCTGAAGATCTGAGCAACCTGAGTTTCAGGAGGCTAGCGGCCCATACTAACGGGGCCCTGGAATAGGTTCACCACCCACTGCGAAACTACTTAAGGACTGCACCTCTCTTTTGTTCTCAATAAATCAAGAAATCAGCCCCAAATCCAGCCAAAACTGGTTGTCCAATTGCCCTTTTTTCTGCACTCCTCAAGTTAACGTATTGCCCTGTGCATCAGCAAGCGCGCAACATACTTTCACAATCAGACAAATCATAACTATCAATTTGAAACCGTCCTGTTTTCTCAAGTGGGAGAACACAATCCTCCAACCGTTATTATAATTTTACTTGTTCTTCAAGGGCTTCCTGTTTTGATCGCGTCAGTATCCACTCGCTCTGTCCCATAATTATTCGCGGTGACCAAGAATCTGTTGGAGCTCAATGCAACAGCTGGTTACTATTCTTGCCTGGTTTCTAGTGTGGGTGCTACGAATGTGCTTTAGGAAAACATTTCAACGCTAGCAAAAATATTTGATCAGCGCGCTAAGGTTTACAATGAACCTTTCAATGAAGTGTACAACTCTGGGAAGCGTGCAGATGGCATATCAAATTTTAGTTAATCATAGGCATTTGTAACCCACCACGTAGGCCTAGTGGTTATGACGCTCGACTGTCGGCCCGAAAGTCACGGTATCAGATCTTGGCCGCGGCGGCCGTATTTTTGATGGAGGCGAAAATTTCCAGAGCCTTCCACTACCGCGTGCCTCATAATGAAGTCGTGGTTTTGAGCCATAAAGCCCCAGCAATTATTGCTTATTATACGTATTTTGTAAGGAGTAAACCATGATTTATTTCAACCACTCTCATGTAATATTTGTTTATTTAAGTGTTACGATGATCCTTTCAGGCGACAATGGTCAGTGTGAGAAGTCGTGATTTATTTCGACCACTGTTATGTCTTATTTCTTTATTTCTGCACGACAATAACCATCTTAGAAGACAATGGTACGGGCAGAAAGAGTGACGAACAGTATTACATTTTTTATGGAGACAGCACAGAACTGCTTGCGTGTTTAAAAAACTTGGAGGACGCTTGAGCTTCTCCTTCAACAGGAGAACGGGATAGTTTTATCGGACCTCTTGCGCATCGCCTTCCCATACTGCTAGCCTAGTTTTTGTTCTCAGTGCAAGCCTCAATCATGCCTTAAGGAAACGAACGACTGTGCAGGTAATATTGGCCGTTTCAAAGGTATTCCAGAATGCCTACTGCAAGTATAGTTGTTAAGTGGTCACTACGCCGTAATCATTCCCTTTGCGAATCAGCGGAGGGCCCACTAGGCGTCCGTGAGGCAACACGCGAACCTACGCAGCTGTTCACTTTGTTGATGCTTTGGCTGATGATACCCGAACATTTTTATCATATATTTTATTTCGATCTAGATTTTTCGCTCACGGAGAAGATGATGTTTTTTCGCTCACAACCAACGACACCGACACTGACAGTTCTGCGAAACGAGCTCTTTAACGGGTCCACCATCAAAACCATTGTGCGCCGATGTTTCACTTCTGTAAGAGAGCCGTACCAGCTACCTTTTTAGCTCTATAAGCAAATATTAGCAAATACTTTCTTTGCAAATTTAATTCACTATGCACATGCTGAAATAAAGGCTCACTGTTTCAGTTCAGATTGTTATGACTTGGCTTAGGATCCATGAAATAATTCGAGGCGAAATCGGCCAGCGAGTTTAAGTCGTCGACACAGACCCAGCGACACACCTATGTCTCTGTTAAATATGCAAAAAGTAATTTATTGTCTAGTAACTGCGCTACAAACTTGTATGGTAGCCTTTTCTATCTACGTGCTCTTACAGCGGAGTACAAATTGCTCTAAATTGTCACCCTTTTTGTAGCGAGAGCTATATTGGCCGTAGTCTCGCCTTTTCGCTGTGGCCGGTGGCCCCACCGCTCGCCGCGTCATCTGGCATGACTTCAGAGGAGGAGCCAGTGAAATCGCATTGCAGCCGCTGTTCAAACTTAAAGGAGCAGTGACATAAAATTTCAAGCTTGAGATGTAACCTTCGCTCCATTGCTTGACATCCACAAATTTTTTGAGCGAAGTATGAATTGCGTCCGTTACGTAGAAGTAATGGGATTTCAAGGGCAAACAGCATACGAAGGCTCAACGCTGCTTTCAGCACCCTGCGACATCGACAGTATTAAAACATGTTCAGCGTTTCCCAGGCCCTGCCCCAAGCGCTGAGTGACGATGCGCTAGTAACGATAACGTCGACGATCTCAGTGTTGTCATCGTGGTGCAGACTGGCGGTGACGCCTGGCAGCGGCTTCACCTCGATTGTCTGTGTTGGTAAGTTGGTTCGTCTCAAATCCTACGTCTTCGCCGCGCCGCTATGGCGTAGCGCCGCGTCCAATAATTTGTCGTGCGCTCGTCAGCGTATGATAATTTCGAGTGCCGATCTCAATAGCATTACGTGCTAGCATGACGTGAAATAGTTGTGCGTGACACACGCCAGGGGCGTTTCAAGTACTGCAAAAAGAAATGTCTTTGTTGCGTCAGTTATAAAAGCATCCAGGTAGGACTCTGTATGGAATGTACGTACGTCTTTCGACGCATCTGCGCGGCACACTGAACGTTGTCCTTACACACCCAGAGACTGTGCCAAAATAGAGGGAACGCTGGCTGTGCTGTTCTTGGGATTTTAAGAGCGACATGGGTGAGACGTGCCAGCATGGTCTCTTGGCTGGGGACAAGACGCGCAGAACGTCGACAACACCGCGAGTGCGTGTGAGTGTGTGTGTGTGGGGGGGGGGGGGGGGGGTAAAAGAAGGCGAGCTTGGCATAATGAAAGAGTCGAGAGACTCGAATGAAATTCCGAGCAGTGCGAACGTATTTAAGACGATCGACCATTTGCGTTGAATAAATCGTTCGTTATTATTACCAACTGGACCGCATAATTTTGTGCACAGGACAGGAGTCCCTGTCTTGTCCACAACGCTTCTTCCTGTTCTGTGTTCTTACCAGCCAGCACGGCCCAAGCGTACGTCTCCAGGTGCCTTCTCGTCGCTTTTCGGACCTGGTGTCCGCCACGGTGGATCAGTGGCTAAGGTGCTCGGCTGCTGACCCGAAGGTGGCGAGTTCGATCCCGGCGAAGTGAGTCGCCGAGACTGAAAGAAGGCAGGCTTCGTCGTCGGAACAAAACCAAGAGGAGGCTGTGAGCCAAAGAGACGGAGGAAGAACGAGTCGCGCGCCACGAGAAGTGCAATCATACAGAGAACCAAGGTAAACAATAGACATATTTAGTTGGGCGTTCGCAGCTGCTCTGCGGACGCAGCCTGCCAGCTATTTCCTATGGCAGGCTGCGTCCGCGAAGCTGTTGCGGACGCTCAACTAAATCTGTCCAATAAAATTAACCGTACCTCTCGCTACGCACACCCAGGCATAACTGAGTTAAGCCACAGCTAATTTTTTTCTAAACACGCATTTTTTTCTATACACATCTCCAAAAGCGATATTATCTCTCCCGTAGTAAAGTACGTAATACTCTAAATCGGTCTCATTTGTTCCCGTCACTACCGTAGTGTTGTAGGGTTGTCAGTACATTTAACTGGGCTAGTCAGTGCTGACTGAATGCTTCCATAATATTCACTTTTCTCTTTCGCTCCTCCTATCTTCTTTTCCTCTATCTCTTCCCTCTTCCCGAAAGAGTAGGCAAGCGTTGTTCCCATCTAGGTGGCAGTTGTCGGCATGCTGTCTCCCTCTTTCCTGTATCCATGTGTATCTGTGCATGCAAATCAAAGAATAATAGTAATTATTAAACATACATCATGATTACAAGTCAGTTGAAGTCTAGCAGTTGTCGTGTCCTTCTGTATTCCTGTCTTTCTGTGCCCTTCTGTGCATTCGATAGTATTATGGGAGCATTCTACGGTTGAGTTTTATTGTTCAACTGCTCTCCGACATTGTAGTACGTTGCAACCGTTGGGTACAACCTAGCAATTAATATAAGCTTGGCCAGAAAACCTGCGGCTTTGTGAATCAGCTAAGAGAGCCGGGTTTTGTTCGAAGCGCAGGTACACGCTGTCTGTTAATGTAAAGACATAATTTAGCCGCGAATTAAAACACACACAAAAGGGACGAACAAGAAGAGAGGACGAGCGGCGCTTCCAACTGAATTTTTGTGGGCGTTAACCCAGAAATAAATAGACAACGTACACGCGCAGTCTCAGCATAACCTAGGCTATCCGGCGATCAAACAATCTCTTTTCCCATACGTACAATGCAGCAGACGTATGAATGATAAAACTTATTCCTTTCTTTTTTATATGGTACGCAGCCATCAACTCACGCGCAGTCAGAGACTTGCTTCTGCATAAAATCTTAATCTTTTTTAAAACGCGGTTGACACTGGCAGGCTTTACAATGCATTGGCAAATGCGCCAAGCCATCTTTCGTTAGATTTATTTCATGCTCCCTGGCTCATTCATTTACACAGCGCTCCATCTGCCCGATCTAGGATTTGCCACAAGAAAGGGGGGATTTCATACACCACACCTCTGGCACATCTCGCATACGTCGTGCCATGTTTTTTGCCACATCCCTGCCGACTAGCCTCTTTCCGAGTAGTTCTCGGGCACAGCTGAGCAAGCTTAATGGGCGTGAAAAAAGGCAATTCGTTTTCGCGGAAAAGTCAATTCCTTTCTTTGTGTACCTCTCTTTTGTGTATGTTTTAATTCGCGGCTAAATTATGTCTTTAAGCAAATACCAACTAGGCCAGGAATCAGTCTTGTTTATACTGTTAACGTAAGTACTAAACCATCAAGAAATAAAACGTAGTCATTTCTGATTAAAATACTATGAGTACTGGTGTCAGCATATTAAATGCGAAGCATTTCTTTGCGTACTGCAGGCACTTTTAGCGTTTCTATCTATCTATCTATCTATCTATCTATCTATCTATCTATCTATCTATCTATCTATCTATCTATCTATCTATCTATCTATCTATCTATCTAGCCGCCTACGTCTGGGTGCTCTCGTGATCACTCCATTAACTTGGGGTGGACCAAAATTAGTATGTGAGAGTAAGATGGTTTGACGAATATGACTCGCTGGTCGTGACATGAATAGTGTGACAATCCCGTCGCGTACGTCGTCAAACCCTTTCGGGCAAACCCTGTGGCACATACCACGGGCGGGTATGTGCCACAGGTATGCGGGTATGTGCCACAGGTGATTGACAGTTTATACTACCCAGGAACGGCGAGAACAAACATTGGTACTTTCAACGCGACAGCGTTAAAAGCTGACATCATCAGCAGCGTTGACCGGACGAATGCAAATAATAAGTGTTAGGGTCCCAACAGGAATCGAACTCAAGCATTCTGCGTGGCAATCAAGAATTCTACCACTGAGCCACGCCAGGTCTCGGAACTGCTTTTCGAATAGACCCT
Organism: Rhipicephalus appendiculatus; assembly: GCA_030522465.1. Lineage (NCBI taxonomy): Eukaryota > Metazoa > Arthropoda > Arachnida > Ixodida > Ixodidae > Rhipicephalus > Rhipicephalus appendiculatus. The sequence continues at coordinate 62,274 of JALIZH010032211.1, forward strand.
AATGTTCGTGAAACGTCAATTGTCGTTGCAGTGCTGGCTTTCTAAATTTATAAACATTACATATGAACTCTGATGATACAGCCGTCACACCGGGTTAACGTCAATTGTAGCAAAGTGCCATCACTGAAGTTGATATATGTTGCAGTGTCCAGGGCTACCATGCTCGCGAGCACAAGGGCTGCATATCAGTTTACCGCTTCTGGTGTTGCTAATGCCCATGTTGCTGTTGGCATCGTCACGCAACTGTAAACAACTTGTTATACAAAACATTTGTGACTGTGCAACATATGTCTGTGCGTACAACATTTGTACATATCTTTAGGGTCATTTCGTAACGTTTCGCTCAATAAAAAATTTCAACACAGTCCCCTTCCCTCCGCATGCTTCGCATAACATTGACTCCCAAGGTACGTGGAATCTGCCGAATTTTTTCATAAAGTTTCTCAGGACACTCAAGTTTTCCGTCTAAAACTCTCGAAACAGTCGAGATTCTGCATAGTAAACTCACCAAATTTAGGTATGTGCAAGTATTTGACCTCACGAAAATGGGCGAAAATAGGTAAATTATTTTGCATAGAAACATGATAGCACTAGGCGTAGCTTGTATCTAAGTTTGGGATGTAACGGACTACCTATCACTCAGTCCTTTCAATTTTCCCATTGCTCTCTGGGCACACACTTCACGATACGCCGTCGAGCGAAGTTGAACAAGGAACAGCTTTCCGCTCTTCCATAAAACAGTACACGATACCCTAAATTGTTATTTCTTTAAAAAATTGTGTAAATTTAAGGGCTCGTTTTTCTTCGTTAGACACAATAATCATCAGAATTAACAGACAATGATGCCAAGGAAAGAATAGGGGTTGTTATTGGAAGTAATTGTAGTATAAATGTGAAGAAAGAAAAGTAGACGAAAAGAGAACTTTACATTTACATTACATTTACAACTAATAACGTGCCCCGTACGTTCCTTGGCATCATTGTCTGTTAGTTCTCTTTAAATAAAACATAACGTTATAGAAAGTCTGCCTCCGTCGGACATCGATGGCGGTTCGCATAACTTATGTTTTATTTCGTTAGTCTGGAACCAACTCTAGGCAATGAAGAGCTGTGTCGATGCTATAGGAATACAAGCATTTTGTTTTATTAAGTTGTTTCAGTTCGCCTTATATTAGCAGTCCCTTTATGGTGCAGGGAAATTGAGCACAATTGTCGGTCGTCTGCAATTGTGAGATCGCGTTTTAAGCAGAACAGAGGTATGGACGTGGGAGTGCGAAGGGATCCTCATTAGCAGGTCTAAGTTTCACTGTAGCGCCAAAATCGGCTGTTGTTGTGATCTCAAAACAGCTTTCGCTGTGGAACAAGCTTCGAAATGAATGCAAAAGGAAAAATGAAGCGAAGCGTAACTCTATAGTAACGACCTGGATTCGGTACTCGACTTTCTGGGGTAAAAGTGGAAAGTAAACAGGTTTTGCAATGCAACATCAAGTTTCCTCATCCGCCATTATCGTCATAAATCTTCATGGCCATGACCGCGTACATTAAACAATCACCGCACAGGTCCGACTGATTAAAGGCAAGTGGCAGATTTGGCGTCTTAGATGATTACGGAGGGACAGTACTCTCCCCCCCCCCCCCCCACCGCTTTTGTGCGTACTCTTATGAGCATGGAAGAACATCGAGAAATATCCTGAAACCAATAGACCGAAATCCAAACCGCAAAGGCACTTATATTCTTAGCTCAACGCAGTGGCCGCAGTACAAGCGCGACATCCGGAGGGGAAGTTGGGAGACTGACTCTGCCACCACTAATCCGGGTCATATCATCGCCAAACAAACCAGATTAGGCATATTAATTAAACATCTTAATCCACCACTGACAGACCCTCGCGTACGCATCTATTCACAGTGCGGTATACATAACACCCCACCTTGACGTCCTCACTGTCCCGGTGGACCCACCCAATCATTCGCAGCCAATTCAATGCCATTCCTGCTTGCTGCCCCTCATTCTCAGCTTGAACGCACCGTCTCGCACCGCCAACCTAACTCTACATCAAACATGAATGACTCGACTATACGAACCGTGCTTTCAAATAAAGGAATGCTTCACAAAATCATCGTTACGTGTACTTCTCGGTCCGCCTGTGAACTCTCCCCAATACCAGCTCTAATGCTGTCGTCTGCTCGCGTCTGCCCCCCTCACGCTTAAGCCGCCGTCTGCTAGCGGAGGGGACGCGTTTGCAGACGAAGTTCATTTCCTACTTCCCCCGACCATTCTATCCCTAATCCAAGTTGAAAGTCAAAGAAATGCATGCGGCTTAAAAATCAAAGCTCACGCCGCTTCCTTCCCCTTCCCTGCCGCAGCGCTCAACTCCGTGTATAGCGACGGAAGTTGTGCCAGGGGATGTGCGCGCCTGTAGTAGCCGGACTAGGTAAACAAAGTATTGAACAAAAATCCCGCACCACATTGGCGTCAGACACCCGCTACGCCCCTTGCACTCCGCAAACCACCTCCCGATCGTCCCTACCTCCCAGTCCTCATTCTGTCACGCGCTCCCCACACTTCTCCTCATAACTTCCAGCAAAAGAGCATGTACATCACACCGGGCTGAGCTAGGCCCACAGCCACGCGGTCTTTCTTCCCTCGATGCCCTCCCACTCTCCTACAGCGGGCCCCCCTTTCTCCCACCTCACTCTATTTGCGACAGCCGCGATATCATCCAATTACGAGTTTGTTTTTCTGTTTGTCTTTTCTTCCCAGCTGGATCGTGCCCGTCTCTCTTTTCTCTACGTGGTACGTTATTGCCCCCCACCATCCTGTCCACTGCGCCAGTATCTCCCTGACCCGATGCAGGCCGACTCGCCCCCTCCGCTGCAACGCTCCCCAAATCTGACGCCCCTCAACTTTGAATGCAGTGATGTCGGCGGCAAGGAGGGGAAGCAGCGAGAAGAGGAGGGGTACACGCTGTGGGATGGTTGCACGTTGAAAAGCGTGAAAGGAGCTGGGGTGCACCTCGTGCTCTTTGTGGACTGCTCGCGCGTGGCACCGTGAAGGGACCAGCGAGGGCATCGGCTTCGCATGGAGCGGCCCTCGACATACCACATCGGTACAGCGAGCAGGAGGAAAACTATAGGTGCGGACAAGGTATAACTTAAAAGGTTTAAGGTTGTGCTAATTCTGCTTGCGTTTACCTGATCACGCTCAATGTTTCCACCTGTTTCATGGAATTGATTTGGTTTCAGAAAGTAAAGAAGAATTCAAATTAAAACACATAAAGGAATCTGCTGCTTCTTTGTCATTTTTATTCAGGTCCATATCTTGCAAAAATGTTTGACAATTTGTTACACAATTCCAACGCTGAAAATTCGATGTCACTCCACAGTGTGTCATGTTGCTTATCTTAATTTCTGCGTGACCTTTAAACTATTTTCCTGCGGTTTAGCAAACATGCGATATCAGTGCCACATCAGAGCTGTACGGCTGTCTTGCAGCTCTTTATAAGTTTTTAACACTCGCTGTGAATGCGTGAGCGAATGTTTTTTTTACGTTGTTATTTTACGTCACGACATGCGAAGCTCGGTAAAGCACTGATGGAAAGTTCAAGGGTGCGGCGCCAGTTAAAATAAAATCTTTTATACGAATAGCCGTGGATATACGGACGGATAATGGAATCCGGCTGGAATGAATTTTTCGAGTTTTAATTAAGCAGTACCGCACACCACGGCTCGAGCGGAAAACTGCAACGGGAAAGCGATGTTCCGCGCTGTCACGACCAATCAGGGCGTGGTATCTCGAACCCCGGTAGGAGAGAGAGAGAGTAAAACGTCTTTATTGATGTTTCAATGGCGAAGGAGCGCGTGGGAGGAACCCCTAGTCCGGGGTCCCTAAGATGACTCCAGCGACGAGTCGGGCCCGCTGTATTACGACTCGGCGGACCTCGGGAGGTCCGTCGCGGAGAGTATCGTCCCACAGCTCCTCGTTACGTAAAGGGTGAAGGAAGACTGGTAAGGGGGGGAAGATGCTTGCAGTGCACTCAATTGTGACATGGAAGGTCGTCGGCGAGTTACCGCAGCCGGGGCAACGGTCTGCATAGCAGTGCGGGTAGAATTTACTTAGAGTTGCAAGATTTCGGAACGTGTTGGTCTGCAGCTGGCGCAACGCTACTGCCTCCTCTCGCGAGAAAGATGGCGGTGGCGCGCTGTAAGTGCAACGGTCGTGCGTATAGTAACGAAGAATGTCTTTGTAAGTGAGAAGAGGATCCCCCCCACCCTGAACTCGCCGCCTCGCCATGCCGGGCCGCCCGGAGGGAAATTTCGCGGGCGACAGCGTGTGCTCGTTCATTGCCCGGCAGAGAGGCATGACCAGGAGTCCAGAGTAAGTGGATACGAAAAGTAGCGCTTAATTCAGTGTGCGGAATTTGGTTGAGAATTTGGTGTGCCGCTCTTGGGACACCATGCCCTGACAGAAATGCCCGACATGCCTGTTGCGAGTCTGTCAATATATACACCTCCTCTCGAACACGGACAGCGTGTCGAATCGCAAGAGCAACACCAAGAATTTCACCATAAGCGGCATTCGTCCCACGCATAGCAGCACAGTCCTGCAGGGAGTCGGTGCCATCCAACACTACCGATGTGTAACCCTCGTTAGTGCGTGCGGTGTCCGTGTATAGAGTATGCGATTCTTCGATGTCTTCAAGCATGCGGCTGAGGTATCGTAATCGGGATTTTCGCCGTCCCTTGTCATGTACGGGGTGCATGTTACGTGGTAAGGGATGAATACTTAGCATTTTCCGTATCGCAGGCGCTAATGTAGAGGGACGGGTTTCAAGCTGAAGCGGTGGGACGGAATATCCTAGCCGTGAGAGGAGATGGCGGCCAGTAGGGGTGAGTAGGAGGCGTTGGCGCTGACTGACCCAGTCCGCCTCTAGCAGCTCGGCGAGTGTGTTGTGTGTTCCCAAATTAAGAAGACGACGCGTGGGAGTGGGTAGGTCGGAAGGCCGTGGGCCAGCTTGGTAGCTTTCCGAATCATTGCATCTATTCGCAGTTGTTGTGATTGGGTCAGCCGCTGGAAGGGCAGGTGATATGTCAGCCGGCTGATCACGCAGGCCTCCACCAAGCGCAGCCGGTCTCCTTCTCGAAGCCCGGAACGCCTGTTTGAGACCCGGCGGATCATTGACAGAATTTGGTCAATTTGTCGGGATAAAAGGCCAACGGTGTAGTTAGCTTTGCCATCCGCTTGAACATGTAGTCCAAGAATGCGGGCGCGATGGACTCGTGGTATGGGTATGCCATCCACATGCACGATGATAGAGGGAGGAGGGGTAGTGCTGCGGGGGCGAAGGACTATAAGCTCTGATTTTTGCGGAGTGCATCTCAAGCCTCCTTTTTAGCGTACTCAGTGACAGCGTCAACCGCTTGCTGCAGTCGGCCCTGGATGTCTCCGTCAGAACCCCGTGTCGACCATATAGTGATGTCATCCGCATAAATAGCGTGGGCGACATCGGGGATCTGGTCGAGTAGTGGGGGGAGCCTTGCAAGCGCGATATTAAATAATGTAGGTGAAAGAACTGAGCCCTGTGGTGTCCCACGTCCTGTAAGGCGGATCGTGCCCGACCGATGTGGTCCCATTCCCACAGTGACAGTACGATCACGAAGAAATGAGCGGATGTAGTTATACATTCGGGCTCCACAGTGCGATTCCGCAAGGTTGCAAAGGATGAGGTCGTGTTCAACATTATCGAGTGCCCCCCTTGAGGTCTAAAGCAATGAGGGCTCTCGTTTGGGCGCGAGACGGAGGCCCTAGGACTTCCTGCCGTAGTTGTAACAACACATCTTTGGCTGACAGATGAGCCCGGTATCCAAATTGAGAGTGCGCGAAGAAAGATTGCTGTTCTAAGAAGGGCTGCAGGCGCCGTAAGAGTACGTGCTCCATGAGCTTGCCAATACAGGAGGTTAGGGAGATGGGACGCAAGTTTTCTACCTGAACAGGTTTGCCCGGCTTAGGAATCATTGAAATTTCGGCGTGTCGCCATACTTGGGGAAGCGTACCTTGGCGCCAGCATTAATTGAAGATACTGGTTAGGTGGGTGATATCCGCATCACTTAGGTTGCGGAGTGTGGCGTACCGAATGTGGTCTGCTCCCGGTGCTGTGTTACGGCGTAGATCTTGTAAAACTACGCGTACCTCCTCAACCGTGATATCAGCATCTAACAATTCATTCGTCTCGCCTACATAGGGATAGTCGGGGTAGTGCGGTGTCGGGCCTGTCGGTATGAAGTGTTTTTCTAGTTCTTTGAGTAGTTTCGAGGGGTCGTCTCGATACTCATGCATTAGGATGTGTAGCTGCTGAAATGTCTTCGTCTTCGTGGTGGTGGGGTCTGTGAGAGATCGAAGAATCGACCAAGCTTTTTGCTGTGCCTAAGGTTCCTGAAAGCCGGTTGCAGAATCCTCGCCAGTTATTTCTGGTGAGGGTCTCTGCATATTCTTGAGAGTCCCGCGTAATTTGGTCTATTCTTTTCCGAAGTTTACGATTGAGACGTTGGCGTTTCCATCGCCGCGTGAGTCCTCTCCGCGCGTCCCAAAGATGAAGTAAATGTGGGTCAATGTCCGGCGTCTCGGTTGTGGTACTCAGTGTGCGCGTGGTGGCCTCTAGATCTTTAGTGACAGAGTCAAGCCATAGCTCATACCCTTGCCCCTCAGGTGGTTCCCGGCGACGTTCCCTGAATTTTAGCCGGTCCGTAATGCGTAACTTCCGCTCGGGCCTGCGCACACCATGCAGTGGTAGGATGGTTGCCACAATATAGTGGTCACTATTAAGGTGTTCCTCTAAAGGACCATGCGCTACGACTGGGCCGGTATTGCGCACGAAGGTGAGATCAGGGCAGGTGTCACGCGATATACTGTTGCCTATTCGAGTGGGGCGCTCTGGGTAAGTCAGCAGGGTGTACCTCATGTTACAAATGTCGTTCCATAAGCGTGTCCCCTTGGCCTGCGATTTGACGTAACCCCAAACTGGATGCGGGGCGTTAAAATCCCCGCACACCACACAAACCCGTCCAAAATTCCCAAATTCCGTTAGGAGGCGATGAAAGGAGTGCGCGCGCGAACGGGGGGACCTGTACACATTGAGTATGAACAGGCTTGTGCTGTGTGAGCCCTGCGTAATTATTTCGATAATTTGGTGAGGGATGTCACTACTAGTTGCATGCACGCGAGACGTGACATGTTTCGAAACTAGGGCTCCCACAAGAGGAGAGGCGCCCAAGAGCGTGTTGTAGCCGGATAAAGAAGGCGTGCAATTTGGTTCCTGTAGGAGGATTACATCGGGAGGGTGTGTGGATGTGGCTACGTACTGTTGCAGGGAACTCCGCTTCTGGCGCAATCCCCTGCAATTCCACTGCCACACCACTAGCTGCGGGGCGTCATGCGGCGCCATCTTCATCGCGGGAGGAAACAGAAGGGCGTGTGTAGGGGTGGGGGGCGCCGTGTACTTGCGTTCGAGGTTGACGGACGACAGGTTTGGTCGAGTGGCATATTTGCGCTGTGGTTGTTCATCTCGGTACTTTGCATGGCGGCGTTACGTGAGAGCGTACGTTCGATACACGACTGGACTTGCTCCATAATCTCTATTTGAAGGGTTTCCATTCGCCGTTCTATCCTGTCCAGTGCAGCCTGCATACCTGCGCCCATGTCTGCCACCAACGCGTCCATCTCCTTTTGCAGGTGTTCGCAACGCGCCTCCATGTCACGACGTAGACGTGCTATTTCCGCTAGAGGATCAGGGGTCGACGATGTAGTGGTATGAGGAGAGGAGTTGGAGAGTGATTGGGGGGTGTAGTAAGCTGTGGGGGGACACTATGCCCAACCTACCTCCCGAGGTGCCACCGCCTTTGTTGTGTGCTGCTCCGGGGCCCGTTGCTTCTCAAAGGGGGCGTGGACCTCCTTGCCATGGACTTTGCTCTGCAAAGCCTTCTTGTAGGGTTGTTGCGGAGATGGGGAAGGAGCGCGCTTCTCTGGTAGGTGCCTTGATTCCTCGCAGGAGCGGGTGCGGGACTTGGAGCGGGCCCGGGACTTGGAGCGTGTCCGGGACTTGGAGCGGGTCTGGGACTCGGAGCGGGTCTTGGACATGGAGCGGGTCCGGGACTTGCCACGCGATCTCGAACAGCTCTTCGATCGTAATGGTTCTTTCTGCTTTGTCGGGGGGCGGGATTGTCGGGTCTCAGCTGGCTTGTTTGAAACGATAGGGTCAATGGAGGGTTGGAGTTCGCGCAGCTCCTTCTCCAGGGCTTTTCGCACCCATACCTTGTTGACAGCCTGCCTCTCCCGTCGAGGACAGTTTGGATCTGTTGTAGGGTGGGCTCCATCACACGATTTGCAGTGTGGAGTGCACGGATGCAATGGGGTGGGGTTATCGGTGCCGCACGTCGGGCATATGACCACGTGTGGTGTAGGGCAATGGTCATCCCGATGGCCGAGCTTGTGGCATATCTTACAAACCAGTTGGCGGGGGCGATGGAGGTAACAACGCAGTTCTGCACCGTAGAGGCGCACGTAGCGAGGTACCTTTAACTCTTTGAAAGTGACCAACGCAATCTTGGTCTGACCAATCATGCGCGCTTGAAGTATCTGGGTTTCAGGAGCCACAAGTTCATCTACCAGCGTGGAAGACGACGTACCGGGCACTATGCCAGGAACAATACCCTTGCAGGAGTTGTCTGGGGCTGCAAAGTACGTTGTGATGGGATAAACTTGCTCACCAAGTCTCAGCTCCCGCACCTTGTATAACGCGTCGGCCACATGCGACTGGGGCGTGCTGATGATCGCTAGGTTTTGCTGAGGTCGCAGTCGGAATATAATGTCCTGGCGGTCTTTCGTGGTCAAGCGAGCAGCACTCCAGAGAGCGCCGGCAAGTTCAGGGTGCGGCCACTTATCCAGGCAAAGTCCGCCATGTGGGCGCAGGATCATCTTTTCGTCGTGTAAAGGAAGTCGAGGCAGCTGCTGATGACTACTTTGCTTGCCTACGTTGCGCGGAGAGACACCCGAAATGTTCTCCGATGGTTCCGTCTCCTTGTGGGGGGTTCATTTTGCGGGCGCGTCGTGTTGGAAGACTGTTCGTAACAGTCTTCCAACAGCCACCTGCGTCGTCGTCATCGGTTTGGTCATCGTGAAAGTTCGAGGCGGCATCTTCCTCCATTCGTTCCCCAGTCAGAATGTCCTTTTGTTGTTTGGAGGGAGAACTGGTGACAGCGTGATTAGATGTCAACCCCGTGGTGAGAATCTCGGCTGTCAGCGTTGCTGCCGCGCAACGCCCGGCGGCGTTCTCCGTCACCGATCGCGACTCTTTGTCAATGGAAAACGGGTTCACGGTAGATAAATGCTCCATCGAAACAGAGCGGTGCATTGGCCGAGAACCCTTTGTACTCATGGCTGCTTGGGTCCCGTAGTTAATGATGGAGAAACCACGCCGAGGCAGCTATGGCTGCGGCAGAAGCAGCCGTGTGTGGGCCGCCTCAGAGCTTCGGACTCCCACGGTGCGACGAACGATCAACTCACTGCGACGAGCTTGGTGTCGGCGTGTTCACGGCCACTTGCTGAGTTGAAAGGTGCCACCGAACAGGCGAAAACTCTCACAGTCGAAAAATGCGCATGATTGAGGCGAAGAAACGGGGAGCGTTGCACGAGACGCCGCGGCGTCTCCCGCCAACACAGGAGCTCCGAAGAACACGTCCGTTCTCCACGAACGCTAGAGGAGGACTCCCCCGGTAGGAAAGCAGCCAGCCAAGCGAGACACGAATGATGGGGTGATGTGCAGGGCTTCTTTAGGCTTGAGTTCTATGAGAGGCTTTTGTTTTCATTTGTTTCGTTATCGCTGCTTCGATTCTTCGCAATGTTTAATTTGTCTTCGCGTGAAAAACAGATATCTCGGAAGGTATGTATTGTGCTGTTTACCATGATGATCACACACATAATAGTTTGGTTTGTTTTAATGCCGCGAGATGGCACATCCTTCCGTGCATTTCGGCAAAACTTGTTCGAATCCAGCGCGCATTCGTCGAAAACACGTCTACGGCTTTCACTGCTGCAGAGTGCTCAAAATCGACAAAGCAGCGTTCCACGAAGCCTGGAATAGCGACGTTACTAGAATAGATTCTATTCTAATAATGTTGGGGAGGAGCGCCCTGTCCAGTTAGACATGTGCTAGCGCAGATACAATAACACCTTCTTCTGCGTAAAATTAAAAACAAGCAGTGGCCGCTCAGCATGCGGATGTCCGTGGTGGCAGTTTCGCGGACAATCTTGTCGTTCGAAATAAACCTTCAATGTACACTCTACAAAAGATTTCCCACTCTATACTCCGTTTCACAAGCTGTTGGCAGTGCAGCCAAAGGTAGAGCTCTCTCGTCCAATCAGGGCTGCGTGAGCACAGTAAATAGTCCCTCAACTATTTTGGCAATCCAGCACTATTTTGCACACTACAAACGCATAACGTGACAGTATGGTACGGATTGATGTTTTAAAGCGTCCAAAGTGTTTTAATAATTCGTGAAATGAATAGAAAAAGCCCGCATGGACGCGGCTGAGCGGAGGCTTGTTGTGAGGTGGTGATGCGCCGCTTTTCGGCAACATGGCGTCCCCGAGCTGGTCGTGTCTCTGCAACGCGTCCCGCAAACTGTCGCCGGTGAGCCATCCATCGAGTGTGCGTGATTTTCCCAAGCTGGCGAAGCAGATAACTTGAAACGCTAGCGCTTCGCGTCGAGTGCGGGGAAAGTGCAAGCTTGGATTCACTCACCAAGAGGACGGGAAAACCTATCCAGGTGAGCGAGCGAACGCCCTGTCGGTGGAAAGCGCTGGCGGGGAACGCGGGTAGTCCTACCACCGAACAAGCGTTTTATTGGAAAGGCCGTGATCGGGTGAAGAAGCTGGACGATTTTGACCTGAGCGTCTTTCGATTGGTGGTGTACGTCTTTTTTTGAGGGAGGTGAAATTCCAGCCATTGCCAAGGTGGTGCAGCGTTTCGAAGAGGACGAGACGCTACGGCCATGTCCACAACGACGATGCAGAGGATGCTGAAGCAACGTGGCTTCAAGTACAAGGAACGCTCTCGGAACGCATTTCTCATAGAAGCGAGGCGCATTGTGCAGAGTCGCCGCCGGTTTCTGCGGAGCTGTGACGCCAAATACGAGTTGTGATGAGGACGATGAGATGTGAGCCCTCCTAACGGCCTCATGGCAATCATTGCGTGTTGCTTACAGGACGGGATCATTCAGTACAGTTGCAGTGAGAGTAACAAACATAAAAAACAAAAACAAAAACATTTTTTATGTCGGAAAATAAAGCATCGGATTGATTGATTCTATGAATCGCTCGTTAATTGACTCAATGATTCACTTAAATTCATTGATTGAATGATTAAAGCAAATATATTTTTACACCCGATGCGTAATCAATTAAAAAAATCTCTGATGTGACGAAAATTCATAGGAACAAGTGACACTAAATATTAATAGACAAAGCCAGTTCCTTTGGAACGGAAGTCGGCCCGTCAAAAAATAAACAGAACAGATGAAGATGGTGCCAAGCGCCACCTGCTACAAAATTAAAAAGTCAATTAGTATAGTACACATTTTTTCCACCCCAGGCGGGGAACCACTTGTCAGATTCACGGACGCGACATTCGCGTAGGAACACAATTATGTAGTGCGCTCTGTCGTGATTGGCTGAGGGCACACTACCTTCCACTGTACTGCCAACAGCTTGTGGAAACGGAGTATAATTGCACGAAAGTTATTTTTATTCTAGTCTTTTGTCATTTCAAGTCTGTGTTATTTGTGTGGAAGCAATGACAATTCGGGTGGCTGGAATTGTGTTGTCTGGCAATGTGGAATTAGCGGCGTGAAAGCACCGCACTGTTAATTTTATTTTTTTTTAATGCGGTTGCTCTCCGGATCCACGGCAACGGGGGCGCTCGCAGCGCGTCGTGTTTCTCGCTCGCGAAAAAATGCGTCATACAGTTCCTGCTTGAAATAGAGTATCGGCCGAAAAATCCTTGTTTGGCTGCGCTGCTGTGTGGTTTTTTCAAATAAATGTGTTTAACCCTTTCACTGCCGGGTGTTTCTGGCCGTGACGCACCCCAGTGTCTGCCTGAATTCAAGAATATCAGGGAAACTTGGAAACGCATAGGAACCAACACAGCAAGGAGCGAAAATACGTCCATTAGATAGGTTCCAGGGAGAGCGCCAACCAGCGGAATCCTGCAAAATACGCTAGTTTCGCGCTTCGGTACAAGTTTTCAAACGCATAACGGATAACCTACCGGCACGTCAGTGACAGCGAAAGGGTCAAGGAGAGGTTGGTGCCTGTGTGTGGCTCCGGCTGTTCCTCTTCGCTTACGCCACAGTTTTCATCGTGTAGTTGTCCAAAAGTTCATACGGTCCCTCATGCATTCGCCTAAGACGACTAAAGCGCGAAAGCCATATTCTTCTACCTTTTCTTCTTCTTCTCAATCGATTGTATTGACACCCCCCCCCCCCCCCTCAAAAAATTGCTGCAGATCCACGAGGTGAATGCTGTTGATGGGGCGAAGCAGTGTGCATCGTATCATGAATCGTGACTTTCTATTCTGTTCTGGTTAACAGCCTTTTATTTTTTCTTGTTAACCTTTTGTTCTGTCATAATCTTTCACTGATGGTGTGTTAACGGTGTTGTGGCCTTTTATTTTGTTTGTTGTTTTAAACCTTATGCGCACTATGTACGCTCTGTAGGCGGTATTGCGCACAGATGTTTCGCACATGCGCTTCGACTAGGGACTACGGCGAGCCTCGACGACAACGGTCATTCGTGAGGGCCTAAGGAGCTTCGCCCCATAAAAAAAAAAAAAAAAAAAAAAAAAAAAAAAAAAAGAAGCTACCCTAAACGTGTTTTTGCACTGCCACCGTTATGGGAGGCGCTGGCAGCTTTCGGGACCTCAAAATTTTTTAGGTTTTTGCAGTGCCTCTGGGATAGGTGCCACCTATGGTGATATGTTACCTCATGAGGATGTCGCATGATGACGTTACGAAATGGTGATGATTTTATGCGTAAATTGAAGTTGATGACGTCGACGCTCATCTTTAGCGTTTGATGAGGCATCTAAGCATTTCGCCATAATAATTCAAAATATTACGAACTTTATACGTGAATAACGATTCACAAGCCTAACCCCACTACTACAATATAATTAAACTTTCCTGCCCACGCAACAGAAAGTTCACGCATCATAAATGGTCCACGCTTGGCAGAATAGACCTTTTTCAAGCACACGAGCGCCTCCAACGGGCGCGCAAGCGCTCATGGGAAAAGTGTGTACGCCGCAGCAGCCGCCGCGACGAGCGCGCGGGCCTCACGCTTTGGCTTCCTGCTTGCGCCGCGCCAATGCGCTTCTCATATAAAGTTTATTTGGCAAGGTGCAACTTATTGCAGCTTTCAGGAACAGCTGCGACGGCTTCTCTTCTTCTCTACGATTTCCATCTGTCCCACTGTTGCATCAGCTGAGCGGCTCTGAAGCGTTCCCTTTTATTATTATTATTTCTTGGCACCAGTACGCCTTACGGCATAAATGAAATTAAAAAAAGATGTAACTCGGTTGCCTATGAAGTGCAGGAGCAGTCTATAATTATTCGCACATGCGTTTGGAACCAACGTATATCGAGCTGTCGACGAGTACAATGTGGGGCTCTGATATTTAAGGAGTATACGCTTGAAAGTATAGTCAGCGTTTAGTAAAATGAGATCAATTCACTGTAGACAACGACAAGCGCCAGCAACATTCGTTGGCACCATAACTACAACTTTTAATAATACTTAGACCACAGAAAGAAAGTAGCAGGGCAAGGAAAGCAATAGACCCACCACAAGCGCTCAGTCACGACAGAGAGTTTACTGCACGCTTGAAAAGACATATATAAATATGGAGATGCATCGCGCATGTCACAGAGACACAAAAAAAAGTGAAACAACCAAGGAGCGTGTCAACAGACGATTAATAAAGTTGAATTCCTTGTCTTGCAACGATAGAGAAGGTTGATTTACACAAAGTGCTGCGTTCTTTATGACGTGATAGGTCGCCGAGATTGCTCGCTTGGTTTGACTAGGATGACGATACAAAATTACTGTTCTTTCGAAGACTGCATTAGATTTGCATCACTGACAATGCGAGGCGAAATGAAAAAACGGCTCCAATCAATGAATTTCGATGAGCTTTGAGGCAATGTGTTAATACATTGACTAGTACGCCTGCCCGATGTACACGTGAGCACATGAAACAGGAATTCGGTTAACAACTCCTACACAAAAACTGAAAAAAAAAGAAACAATTTGGAACAATTTGTTTGCCCACTGCAGACCCCTGCGACCTTTTGTTCACTAAATAGCAAGTGCGACTAAGTGTATTTGTTACGGAAAACACAACCCTCTCCCCATATCGCTTCCCTGCATTTTTGAGGTCGTGCGGCTTCTTATAAATACATGGAATAACTGCAATAACTCTAGTTTCTTTATTATTCACGGGTGGAGGACGTCCTTATTTATCTTTCTTAGCAATGCGAATGAGCTTTTGGCAAACCGATGCGATGATACACAAGATACACCGCTTCCTTGAAGTGATCAATTTGCAGCTGGAAAATATACTGCTCAGCTTATGTGCACAAGTTTTTTATCGACTGGCCCGCGCACGTAAGCATTGACATCACATTTCCTCGTTAAACAATACTCGAATGAGCCGACTCGAAATGAAACACCGGTCTCGATGAACACTACCTGCAAACATGCTTCGCTGTGAAACTTATAAAAGCATGTACCAAGAAACGGCCAATTGTTAGAGCAAGGCACTGGACAAGTGAATTTTAGACCCATGCCTTCCTCATTAAACACGTATAGAATGTGTTCACTTCTTTGTACAACGCGTGACTTTCAATTTAAATCAAATAATCAAACAATAATCTGTATACATACCTGTGTTCCACTTCACATAGCTCACGATAGTACGTTTTGACTACATGTATCGGCACGCGATAACTTGATGGCCTCTTAACTGTTCCATTCGACATAAATCCACTCGTAAATACCTACGCTGACTGACCAGTTATTCCTTTCACAATTCATCATTTCATGCCTAGAGATTCATGCAGGAGCGTTCGGACATGTGTAGTATTTAAGATTTAATAACAGTCATTAAGCGGCGACGTATTCATTTTGTTTCGTGCTCCCACGGCGCAAAGAGCAGCGAACGACGGCACAGCTGGCCAGCCGGCTCGCTCGGCGTACAAACTTTTCCCATAGTGCTCCGCGCGCCCGCAGGGCGTTCTGGGATTGCTTGAAAAAGGTCTATTCATCCCTGATTACACCAGGAACTTGCCCGCACTTTAAAAACATCTCCTATGATTGCAGATACCAATGCTGCATATGTATTAAAACACGAGAAACACGAATACATGGGAAGCCCGCGACGAAGAGTTTAACACTGAGCAAAGCGAACAATAACTTTTATCTGATTTAGTATCTTTCTGACATTGGTGTTGCCTCTAAAACGGTACTAATGTGCGCGGCGTGATATTTTGAAAAGTTTCCGGCGCCCATGGATCCAACAATTTTTTTAATGCTAGTGGCTGCCCATCTAAACTGTTCAGTTTTTCCAAATGTTCCTTACGCGGAACATCACAATTTTTACAACGTGCAAGATGTTATATGTCTTCTTATGCCTTGTTCACTTGCGCATGTTTCATCGTTAGTCCTTTCTTGTCCTTCACAGTAAGGTCTTAGTATAGACAGTGCCTAGCCGAAGCCTTTCAATGGTACTATTCCGATTAAAATTACCCGCGTGGCCTTGTTTTCGTTTAGTGCGCACACATGGTATACAGTAGCCTGATTTAGAGCCATTTATTCCGAAATCAAGAATCCATGCACTAAAACAACTGCGCTCTGTGACGTGGCGATCACGTGTTCAGCCGACACCTTCTGGCTTCAGTCGCGTTGCGCTACGTTCTTTCTTGATTTGTCTATGCTGTTTGAGAACAGCATCGATATTTCAGATGCTGGCGTGCTCGCTTGCCCCGGTTAAGGTGGTTAGAATGGGGAGGTGTGAAAAGCGAGCCGTATTTTCCTTGCCCAGAGGTGCCATGGTGCGTGATCTCTCCGCCAGGTTTAGATATGGCGCGATGATCGGATGCCCTGCCGGTTAGTGCGGCGGAGACGTCAACAGTTACAATGTACGCCGGTGTTAGCTGCTGACCATTTGCTGCAAGGGCTTCACAGCTTCGTTGGGATTCCACGTGGCTCGATAAGTTCTTTGTGTGTGCCCTTAGAGCAGGGGTCTCAAACACGCGGCCCGCGGGCCGCATGCGGCCCGCGAAGCTCTCGGTTGCGGCCCGCGGCCCGCACATGACTGTCTTCGCGCAACATATTTTAAAATTTTCTTATTATGTTCGGGAGCTACACAGGGTTGTCTGGTTTAAGGCATTGTCTCCGTGAGGCATCCTATGTGTTCACCTTGTTTTGAAACATAACCGTGAAACAAAAATTACATTTGACAATCGGCGCCCAGATATGAGCCATTTTGGAGATCGGTAACAAAATGTTTGCGGAATGGGGACACCAAATCTGCTTCGGAAATGACTTGTATATGAGATATGGGAAATTTTTCTTTCAAATGGCGGCTTTTACTATTAAATTGTGCACCCCCCCCCCCCCCCCCTGCTCCAACCTCCTTCACTGCCCCGGCCCTTGCGGGACTAAATTGCGTGACTGCGGCCCGCTGGCTGAGGTGAGTTTGAGACCCCTGCCTTAGAGGATTGAATGGCTTGTACGAGCACAGCTATTTGGCCTAGTTGGAAATCGTTCATGCTTAAGAAGCGCGAAATAGACACAGGGACGAAGAATCCATACACGCAGGACAGGCGTTTTCCAAAAAAAACTACTTTTATTAACGGAAAACTCAGCCTTTTTATCCGAACAGAACTGCGGAAGGTACTTGAACAACATCAGCGCACATATCAATACACGTGAAATAGTTCAACAATTAGAAAATCAGATAAAAGTGATGTCTCTTTGTCTGATATGGAAACAGAAGGAAGACTTACACAGTCATCTTTGTGCTGTGAAATGAAAAATGCTTCTGCGATTTCCCTAGATTCTGATTGTAGAGCCATTTCAGTCGAGAGTCAGCGCATGTCGTGTGCACTTCTTCTGTCCCTCGTCCATTTTGTGAGCGCTGCGCAGTCCTAAGCATGAAGTGCCAGAAATTGGCTGTAAACAGCTGTCCAAATCTGTCATCAGATTCTTTTGCGTTACCAGAGTTCACTTTTTTTAATGGTCTGAATCAGGCAGAAAGTGGGAAAAAAAGTGAAGAGATTGAAGCCATGTATAACGTTAGAAGAACATCCACCAGTGACCTACTCATGAATTGCTGCTAATTAAATTCTGTTAGAGCCATGAAACTAAGTACCGCCTCAATTTATACACAACTTTGAGAATACTGGCTCCGTGATGGCGCGACCTCAAGTGTATTGCATATCCAGCATTGCATGAGGAAACGGCTACGCACAAGTGCACTCGCCAACTCGCACTGTCAAGGTAGATTAGCAGTAATTATCGTCACAATGTATCACAGGTTAGCACATGATAATATTAGCAAACAAACAAGGCCAAAGATTCTACGCTCCTGCTGGAGCAAGATCTTTTTGTGACTCAGTTAATGAGTAGTTTGATGTTATGGAAATCAAAATCATTTCGCTTTTACTAAGCATGTAAACAGCGGTTCTGTCACAACGAAGCTTCGTCGAAAACTTCGCACTCATGTAATGGTCGTTCAGCAAAGGATGCGTACATTCCTTTTGCGTAAAATTGTTGTTTAATGTTTTGTCTGATGAAAATTTTGCGCGGGCGAAAAACTAGAAACGACCGACGTGGGTGCATTGAAACAGAGATAGCTGGCAGCGCCTCCGACTACAGCGCCACCGCTGCGGGATCGCGAGTGAGGGCCAACATAGAGCGGCCGGTATTCAAACCTCCCAATTTTAGCCACCCCACCTCAGTGTAGCAGACGAAAACAGAAAATGGCCGAACGGTCGACAAAACAATCCTGTCAGGTGGTAAGGCACGTGAGAACTGCGTTTTTCTTTCACGCAGCCCATGGAAGGCGTGCTCGTACGCCTCCATTGGCCACTTGATGGATGTTTTCACGAAAGGCGCCCCCGTGTTTTTCACGCCGTTCTTTTGCGCCCGCACGTACGTCTGCTTTGGTGCGCTCCTTTCAATTAAACCCGCGTAACGTCTCCATCTTCCCACCAGGTGGCGTTGCTCACGCCACCATGACAGCAGAGAACTTGCGGGGTGCACGAGGTTTTGAAGTGCTAAGTACTGTACACGAAGTGGCACGCTTTATAAAACTACCATTTACCCCGTGGTTTGGAAGTACCTGCGTTGCCCTCGTTGCACGTGAGCATTCACAGGCCACACTTTTTTTATTTTTGGCACAGCTCCACAACTACCGTTTTCTAAATTATGTCAATATTGTCTTTTTGTAGTAGTTGTTGTTGCTTCTTCGGGAGCTATCAGTGTACATTCCAGCGTGTTATAGCAGCGTTCATGAGCCCGTTTTCTTCTTTTTTCTTTGACTTCAGCAGATGACAAAACAGCGTATACTTTGCGTGCATCGATTCATCAGAGACAGGCTTAGGTTGGCATTACCGTGAACATTTCTCAGCAATGTTGCTGAATACGAGCCTCTTAAAAGCATGTAAGTGAGGAATCTCTACCACGCACACTGGCGCGCTTGGACACCGTTTCCTGTTCTAAAAAAACGCGTGACCTTGCAAGGCGGGGAAGATCCAACGAAGGAAAACTGAATAACAAACAAACATGAAACTGGGAAATGCTACGAGGCCGTCTCCTTTTTTATGTTTTGTTCTCTACGCAGAACCATCACCCCGCACCTAATTACCGGGGCCCGGAAATGGCCGTCGTTTTAGAGCCTAATCGTGTGGTCAGCTGGCCTCGCAAAATTGACTGCGACTCAGAGCATCTGTCCAAGCGGTAGTTCAATTATAGTTAACGCAGCGCAAACAACGCAGACGAAGAGAGAGGCACAACGAGCGCACTTCTGTGTTGTCTGCGCTGCTTTAACCACAATGAAACCATGCCAACTAGGCCAGTTGTCGACCTTGCTACAGTAGTTCAATTGTTGTTTGTTCTTGTGGCTTTTTTCTTTTCTTTGCAGATTTGTGAGAGACTTCGCGTACCTTTCTTGTTCCTTTTGTCTGCTCAGCACTGCACTTTTCATCAAAACCGCTCACTCATTTAGGAGCGACAGGAACACAACGTGGCAAATAAAACACAATGCATGTATGTTCCACAGCAGCGGCACTCATTTTTAAGGGATAGGAAGATATGAGACTATTCAGTTGGTGACTTCAAGTTTGCGCAATATATTTTTCTGCGTATATACAGAGTTCTTTTCTTGGAAAAGTCGTTTTATAATAAAAATTGATACTCTCAAATTTTTAGCAGCCCTCTTTTTATGCTCTAAACGAGACGTGGCACTATTAAGAATAATCATTCAACGTGATATAATGATTGTGAAACGAAATACAGCACATGTAGGAAATGCGCCGTAGCTCTTTCGAGCTTTCCTACGTCCGCCTGCGAGACCGAAAAGGGCCAAGGATATGTGAAACTGCAAAATTTACGACATTGCTCTATGGCAGATGTCGGCAACCTGCGGCCCGCGTGGCGGTCTTATGCGGCCCGCGTGACGGTATTATGCGGCCCTCGGCACGGCGTCAAAACCCCCTGCGCCATTTTCCTTGCCACTGCTTACTGAAGGCCGACAGTGCCGTTTTGACATAAAATGAGATTTTCGCTAGTAACCTATGCTTGATTGCAGCTTTGTGACATGGGCGCTGAAAACAAACGTGATTTGTAATCCAGTTTTACAAATTAGTGTTAATTCGCCCCGAATTTTTAAGCTTTGCCTGCAAAGACTCCCCCCCCCCCTCTCAATTTCCCGTGCGGCCCCCCTGCTTGTCGGCTTCATGCCACTTGGTCCTCCGCCTCAAAAGGTTACCAACCCCTGCTCTATGGCATTATCAAACGACGTATACAATGGGATCTAAATACAGTAAAAGCTCGTTAATTCGAACTCGGTTAATGCGAACTTACAGTTCATTGAAACTGGCGCCCTTGTCCCATCACAGCGCTATGTATTTATATGGCTACTACCGATAATTTGAACGCGTCGGTAGTTACAAATTTGATGGCAGCGCAGGCTAAAGACACGGACAAAACAAGGCACATTCGAGACACCACAGCGCTGTGGTGTCTCGAATGTGCCTTCCTTTTGTCCGTGTCTTTAGCCTGCGCTACCATCAATTATCATGCAACCATGCCAACAAGCCCAAATCGCCACCCTCATCGGTATCTACAACGGTTAATTCGAACTGGGAGCCCCCCTGGCTTTCGTCCCTTCTCGCAGACATCGGCCCAGAATGATCACCCAAATAACTCATTACTTTCATCTATGTAAAACAAGTGTAGTGACTGATTTTCATGTATGCTTTTATGGTTGTAAATGTCGTCTGTCTGCTGCTACTGATGTATGGATGGCACGGCCCAGTCAGGCAATGTTGGCCTTTAGCCGTGTCCTCTTCGACAATTTCAATATTGTTCTAAATAAACTAAGAAAAAAAGACTTTAAATCTCGATTGCGTTAACTCTGCCATGTAAATGAACGTGTTTTTGAGCACAAATAGCTTCGTATAATTTTGGCATTAAGGCTCGGCCGTCCAGTGCGCCCGCGACAGGGCCGTTAGGCTAGACCTGCCGGTCCCCACGTGGGAGTAGCCGGGTGGCGCGGGGCAACCTCAGCGTCGGCACTGGACCTTTAATAAAGTTGTACTCACTCACTCACTCACTCACTCACTCACGTGACCGCAAGTGGCTGATTGCTTCTGGCGTATCACTGACTGATCAAAATTACACCATCTCCCGCTAAAGGGAACCATGTGTAGATGTGAAGCAGCGGGCGCTAACGCTTACACTGGCGGCGGCGTTGACGCTGGCGCTCATCGCAGCGTTGCGCAGGAGAGAAAACTGGGGAGGCGCAAAGCAGGCAGTGATGGAGCAGTGTTTCCTACTGGAACATGCCAATCGCTGCTAATGGGCAATGAGAGACAGAAGACTCCGACAGGACACAGAGACCCGCACTCCGCTTTTAGTTAACGCGCACGCTGCGAATTTTTATTGTTCAACAACGCACAGGAGAAATCTTCCACCGGCATCACCTTGGAGGTCAAGATCCATTGCCATATATACGGGATGGCCAGTGAACGGTTATGCAGCGCGAGCAGTCGGTTTTTTCAACCAAGAAACTCGCTAGCAGACGCTGCCTGCGTCGGCGTCGCGAGGCGAGAGAGGGGGGGGAGCGTAGGAGAGGAGAGAGAGGGGGGGACGCGCATGCGCAGGGGGAGTTAGACGCCGCGGGCAGGGATGGAGAGAGGGGGGGGAGTGTAAGAGGGGAGAGAGGAAGGGAGGCGCATGCGCAGTGAGGGTGTGGTTGCCGTGGGGAGGGATGCCTAGAGGAGAGAGAGGGGGGAGAGGAGGTTTTTTATTTTTATTTTTTCTTTAACTGTTTGCGCATGCGCAGTAAGGGTGGGCACGCGGCACACCACCACCACCACCACCACCACCACCACCGGATTAAGCTTCGCCATAAGATGCTTCACATCTAATAAATTATGTTCGCTGTTAGAGCATGAACTTAATTCACGAAGTTACCTGCCACAACCGTGTACTATCGCCTTATTTGCGGGAACGAGTGCAGAGGTGGCTTCTCTGGGTTCGCTCCGCACAGTGTGGCGCGATGTCCGTTCATTCTAGCGCCTGCCCGCTAATTCGAACTCCGCTTAATTCGAAAAAATTTTGTAGTCCCCTTCGAGTTTGAATTAACGAGCTTTTACTGGAGAGCGATTCTACCGGCCATGGATTGCATTTAAGTACGGACCAATTTATAAAGCGACTTAAATGTAGCTATGGTGTTCTGCATTTGGTGTTGCCACGCGTTTGAATAAGACGCTTTGCCGGTTTGTACTCATTAATATGCTTTGTTTCTGCTTTTATATATTCTTTTTTGGCTTCCATAGGCCAAAAGCAAACTTGTGAGAGAGAGCAAAACATCTGGCATGTGTAAATTGTCGCCTATAGCTATGGGCGAAAATTTACAAGTTGACTTATTACGTGCTGCTTCAATATCCAACTTTCGTAAGGAGTTTTTTTTCCCAACTCATCCAATCGTATACACGCATCGGCACTGAAGCCAATTTAGTGTGTGGCATTAATTTATTGGTAATAAGAAAAGACAGCAAAATACAATTAGCCATGACGTGGGAAGCGTGACAGCCGCTTTGTCATTTGCCAGCACAGAAATATTCAATCGTACGCAGAGTTATTCGGCTGCGGGCGGCAATAGTGGCAATGTAAGACGCTCAAGTACTGTTGGTATTGTGACCCAGTTATGATAACTAAAACAAAAATAAAGAATAAAACGTGGTTAATTGATCGAAGCTTCTTTAAAAAAAAAGCGGTCGTAGATTTGCTCAGAGCTGTCTTCATTACCGGCACTAATTATTTCCGATTGGCTCCATCTCAGGAAGCTGCCATTGCTGTGGTGAAAATATTGACCCCAATGTAGATGCTTGGGCGAGTTGCTTTTGGTTTGTGATGGGCATAGGTCGGCAAAACTTGTGGCGAAAACGGTAAAAACGTTCATGCTTTTTTTATTCATTCATATCCCCCCCCTTTGCCCAAAGGCGTTACAGCAGGGTGGTTACAAGCTTGAAAAAAATGCGCCTTCATTAACACTGCACACTTGATCAGTCATTAGACAATTCCATTGGTTAATAGTTCTCACCGAAAAAAAAACGAATTTGCGTACAGGTTTGTCCTTATTGTGGCCTTATTGTATATTTGTGATCTGTGCGTTCAGATATATATTGTGGCCGTTTTATGTAAATGTCTCTGTGAATGTCTCTGTGACTTTTTCCATACCGACGCAAGACAAACATGGCTGCTCTGTTTTGAATTTTGTCCAATTTATTAATCAAACCTGCTTGTGATGAGTCCCAAAGGGTACAAGCATATTCTGAAATTTGTGGAAGTCAAGTGAGGTAAGCCGTGTTTCTAAGGTGAGAATCTGCGCATCCCAAATTCCTTTGAATATAACTCAATGCTACCGCGGCTTTGGAAAACGCATAATCCACATGCGCATCCCAACAACAATCATGCGACAGCAACACACCCAAATATTTGTACCTACATTTTTAACACGAAAGTGTTTTATGCCGGGGTCCACCACGGCTCCTCTGACGTATTTCCGTCACGGATATGACGTTCTAAAATATAAACTAACATAATGAGATCAAAGAAAAATTAGGAGAAAAAGTTCCGTCGTCGGGCGTCGAACCTACGACCTCTCGCTCCGCAGCGAGCGGCGCGAAACCACTCGGCTACGGGAGCGTACGTTCCTCAGCTTGCTAACGGCAAGCTATTTATACACACCATATACCGTTGGTGGTCCTCAGAGCTCCTCTACTTCAGTGCGTTTTCGTCATCACTAGCGAGATGGCGCGAAGGTGTCACGGAGCGCGCGCTCTAAAGGTCGTCGCGCCTCTCGCTGTGATGAGCGTGCGCCTCCACGGGGCATGGTCGCTCGTGCGCGCGCGCTTATCTACTGATCGGGGCATTCTGGCGCTTCGCACGCCTTGTGCTTCCACCGCAAGTTTGCTTTGAAGTTACAGTGGTTAAAGAGTGCACGAAGGTCGCTTCGTTCGCCGCAGCGGCCGCGTTTACGAATGGAGCGTGCCGCTTACACACGAAGTAATAATTGTGGCAGTTGTTCGCGCTCGTCCTGTGTATGCTTGTGTGTTCGTTTCGTGCGTCTTTGTGGTACAGCAGCGCGCTTTAAATGTCGAGCTGTGACAGTTAGTCCGTGCTCGTCTTGTGTATGCTCATTTCGCGCGCCTTTCTGCTTGAGGTGCGCGCTGCATGTTTCGAGCTGCTTGCCGTTCTTCACGTCACACTACAATTTGTTGCTGCAGCATTCATTCCTTCGCCCTTGTGGCGAAACAATGCACAATAAACGCTCAACTACTTATGTGAATACACGTTTCACTTTCGTGTTATACCGATTCCTTTGACAGAGGGATCAGCCATGTTTTTCTTTTTATCTAATTTATTTCCTCTTGAATAATAATTCATATCAATTTTTTTTCTTGTTTGCAAAACACACATGGACGCACTTATGCGCGTTTAAATTCATTTCCCCCTTGATACACCATTGATGAATACGTTCGAGACCAGCCTGCAATTCAAGGACATCTTCATTCTGAATTTTTCTGTAGATAACACAATCATCAGCAAAGAGACGTATATTTGAGCTGATGCCTACGTTAATGTCATTAATAGAAATTATAAAGAGCTGAGGCCGCAACACAGATCCCTGTGGGACGCCTGTCGTGACCTCAAGAAAGTCCGACTTAATGCTGTTCATCACTACACATTGGCGGTGTTTTGATAGGTAATTCTCGATCCAGTTAAGAATTCTTTCATGTATATTTAGTATTCGTAATTTTTCAAGGAGTAGACGACGCGAAACAGTGTCGATGGCTTTGCTGTAATCTAACGAGATGCGGTCTGTTTGCCCACCTAAATCGATTGCAGATACTAGGTCGTTGTAGAACTCAAGAAGTTGGGTCGTACATGAAAAGCCTTTACGAAAAACGTGTTGTGTCTTCGTTAATAATTCGTATTCTAGCAAAGGCTCATTACAGCCTTGTAGGTATATGATGTGCTCAATAATCTTACACGACATTGATGTAAGCGGAATAGGTCTATAATTCGTGACGTCTTTCTTGGAACCTCCCTTGTGAATAGGGACTACACTTGCTACTTTCCAATCTTATGGCAACTGACCAGTACATACCGATTTTTCAAAGATTAGATAATGGTTAAGCGAATTAGGGGGATCACACTGTTTTAGAACTCTTGGAGAAACACCATCAGGACTAGGTAGCTTTACTTTCGTCGAAATTTCCGAGCAAGGCCTCAATGCCGCGAACACTAATTTCGAGTGGTTGCATCAGAGGCAACACTACTACTTGGCAAAGGTGAACTCAATGCACACTTAGGGAGAAAGACTGTTTGGAAGTAAGTATTTAAGCACGTGGCTTTTTCCGCATCGTCATCGTATGTCCATTGAAGGTAAGTTCAGTTATTCCTACCCGGATCAGACCCACATCCCTTTAAATACTGCCAGAAAGGTTTAGCTTTTAGTCTAATATTTTCCTTTAGTCTTTTGAAGAACTGCTGCTTTGCATTTTCTGTCACTTCTTTATACTCACGAGTTTGTTCCTGTAGCTTTTTTTAATGAACTGTACCTTTCGTATTTTTGTATCTCTTAAATACGCACCCTCGTTTCTTAATTAGTTTCAGTATACAGTAAGTCTCTCATGGTTTTTTACGCTTCTTAAGCCTAGCCGAGTCGATACTGGGTATGAACTGCTCTGAAAATTCAAGTACCCTATTTTTAAATGTATTCCACAAGTAATCTACATTGTACTCCTCTGCCAAGCATTCAAATGAAGGCATGATTATGTAAAGCCGTCTGCACAATCACTATTTTCGTTACTGCTCCACGCCCGTTAGTCATCAAGAAACATTTCAGCTGGTCGTTGAATATCTCAGAACGAAGTTCATCACTGAAGGTCGTGGTGTTTTGTGTGGTAGGCGGAAGCCAAGCCTCCCTATCATTTGAATGATGGTTCTTTCAGTTAGAGCCATCAAAAGGCAATCAATATCGAGATCAGTTGATATCGAGGTCAAAATGTTTCAGTGGTTAATTTTCGGTGTTATCTAAGGCTCATAAAAAGTCTATTTTTATCGTCTACTATTTTTGCTTTCGTGGGAAACTTGGAAAAAGGAAACATGCTTTTCAAATATCTTAGGAATGTTTAGTATAGCAGCTAAGCAACGCATGTAGTTGAACGTTGAACACACAGAAGATTGCCGCCTCCGAAGTCGCATGTGGCTGAAGGGACCGTAAGTAGAGCTCCGGATCGGCACTCATGGTCAACTGCAAATGGTGAGGCATATCTGTTACACAAGAATGGGAGCACTTCTGGGGGGCTGTCCTTTCCTTCGCTCACCAGAAAATAAAATAAGACAATTTATGCTCCCTCAATCTCCTCAACACCGCTAACTGCAAAACGACGTCTTGAAGGGAAAGTTGGTGCTTAGATTGGTACATTTCGTGAAAAGGGGGGCTACAATATTCCCCCCCCCCCTCCCTCACCAAAAGAAATACCGACGCCACGATTTAAACACCATAGCTTTAGAAAGTCTCACTGGGGCAATCGATGAGAAATCATACTATCTATCAGTTATTTCAAGCGTACTAGTGTTAGGATAGTAGTGTGAAGCTAGTAGCAAGATAAAGATGAATAAAATGAAGCTTTTTATTGATTTATACTTCTAAATGCGGATAGCTACAAACTTACAATAAGGAATTGGAAAGTGCTTTGGCGGTAAGGTCAGCCCCTATAACAAATTAAAAGAACAAGAAATACACCATAATAATGCAATGCTAAAAAAAAGGGGGGAAAGCTGGCAAGACATTCTCTATTCTCTGCTGAAAGCACGGCCAAACTTTGACCAAACACTACAGAAGAGACTACACAGTAAGATAACAGGTCGATGCGTGATGCACTCTTTGTCATTGTGTGACGTCTCCTGTAGCATTTCAAAGAGCCTTGCTAGCTTCAGTTATGAAGCCACACTAACTACCTACGCAGTACGTTTGCTAAGCGTAATGCCGTGAGTGTTGTCTATAACTTTTGCTTCGCAGCGTAACCAAGGGCTTTGGGAATGCTGAGGTACTACTGACTAACGCAGCCCTCCGATTCGCGTAAATTCTTTCTTTCCAGGCACACAGTTACGTTCCGATCACCATTGCCAACAATTCTGCGCGATGGCAAAACAGTGACGTCGCACAGTCATAAACAATCGAGTCCGGAAACTGGCGCATTCCGCATGCATCGCGGGTAACTTTAGGAAGGGTTCGGAACACAAGGCGTCCGGCCCTTTGTAAGCTAGCAAAAAGGCCCGTGTCAGAGGTCAAACAGGCCGGCTTGTCCGGCGGTTTTAATCAACGGGACGCCACAGAAGGCTGCTTGTTCTTTCACAAGTCGCGGAACGAGAAGAGGTGAGATCAAAAAGAGGCGCCCCCTCGTGCGCCTGCGAACAGCCTCTGTTAGCCTGCCGCCCACCTCTAGCTGTTCCGTTTACCGGTTCATCGTGAAGCTGAGAAAGTTGGTGCTTCTAATTACAGAGTAGACGTAAACAAAAGGTGCGTTGGGTCTGACCTGCTTTTATTTTGCTGTCAGCGATCTTGTGTTCTTGCATTCTATTGTAGCTCGTGGGGTGCTTTCAACTTGGACGGCTATGAATGATGCCTTGTCGACACGTGGTGATGACGTGTTAACGCTGAGGCGTTGCTCATAGGCCATTACTTGACGTAACCGCGCATGCGTTCGCACTTTTGTGATTAAGAATGAGACAGTAGTGACGTCTAAGTGGCGTGGCTATCGTTTCTGACGTGTACTCGTCTCAGAAGCAAACAACAGCTGTGCTGTCCCCTCTTTGAGAGAGCGGCCCATTTAGCAATGTGTTTTTCAAGTGCCGCCGAGGGAGGGCATTTCCCTTTATGTATGCCCCGACCGGAGAGTCTCTTCTTATCTCCAAACCCGTCTGCCTTTGTTCCCCATCAAACGGGCGATACGAGCGACCTTGATAGTGTTGTTGTACAGCGTTTTGTCGGCTCAAGGAGAGAAAGAGAAAACAGTGCCGACGAAAGAAGAAACGCAAGGTTGCAGGCAGACTCACCCCACTGCCCGAACAACAGCACCGCTTTTTAACACGAAAGTGCTTTATGCCGGGGTCCACCATGGCTCCACTAACGTATTTCCGTCACGGTTATGACGTTGTGAAATATAAACAAACAGATTGCAAAGAAAAAACCATAAGAAAAAGAGCCGTCGCCGGGCGTCGAAGCTTCGACCTCTCGCTCTGCAGCACGCGGCGCGAAAGCACTAAGTCACAGAGCGTACGTTTTGCAGCTTACTAACGGCGAGCTATTTATATACACCATATACCGTTGGCGGTCCTCAGAGCTCGGCAACTTCAGCGCGTTTTCGTCATTCCTAGCGAGACGGCGTGAAGGTGGCGCGGAGGGTGCGCTCTAAAGGTCGTCGCCCCTCTCGTTGCGGTGCGCGCGCACTTCCACAGGGCGTGGTCGCTCGTGCGCGCGCTTATCTCGTGATTGGGGCATAGGGACGCTGTGTACGTCTTGTGCTTCAACCGCAAGATTGCTTTGAAGGTACAGTGCTTAAAAAGTGCACTAAGGTCACTTCGCTCGCCGCAGCGGCCGCGTTTAAGAAAGGAGCGCGCTGCTCACACACGAAGTAACAAATATGACAGTTGTTTGCGCTCCTCCTGTGTATACTTGTGTGTTCGTTTCGTGCGTCTTTCTTTACGTTTGAGCAGCGCACGTTAAATGTCAAGCTGTGACAGTTAGTCCGCGTTAGTCCTCTGTATGCTAATTTCGTACGTCCTTTATGCTAGAGGTTACGCGCTGCGTGTTTCGAGCTGCTTGCCGTTCATCGCGTGACATTACAGTTTGTTGCTTTAGCATTCATTCCTTCGCCCTTGCGGCGAAACAATGCACAATAAACACTCAACTGCATCTGTGAGGACATGTTTCACTTTCGTGTTATATACCGATTCCTATGACCGATGGATCAGCCATGCTTTTTTTACGGGGACTAAGTGTTTGTGAATCAACGGAATCTCATCACAATTCCCTTTAATTAAAGTTAGTTTTGTTTAGATGTTCATAAGTGTTCGACCGTTGACTGACTGGATAGAGGACGCTTTGATCCGTCAAATGCGAGCAGCAAAAGCAGCATAAGAGCTATTCTTTGCTGCGTTTGGTGAGCCGTGCAACGCAATTATTTCATGCTTTCCTCTTCGTGGAATCTCTGAACGGTGCTTGTTTATTAAGACAAAAGCCTTTGATGTCTCATAAAACGCAAAATGTGACCGTCGGCGGCGTCGACGTTAACAGGAATGGTTCAAAAAATTCACGTGAGCACACGATGACGTCATGATGCGTCACATCGCACCGTTGCTTGGTGAAGAAAGGGTCGATTCCGTAGTCAGTGCACCACCATGGACTGGAATAACACATTTCGATCTAGTTGGTTTTGCATACCAAGGCGAAAACAGCGCATATTTGACGAGGACGGACCGTGTCTTGTCTTTTCTCGGTCCGTCCTCGTCAAGTACGAGCTGTTTTCACCTCGGAGTGCACCACCACT
This sequence comes from Rhipicephalus appendiculatus, assembly GCA_030522465.1. Classification (NCBI taxonomy): domain Eukaryota; kingdom Metazoa; phylum Arthropoda; class Arachnida; order Ixodida; family Ixodidae; genus Rhipicephalus; species Rhipicephalus appendiculatus. The sequence continues at coordinate 91,737 of JALIZH010032211.1, forward strand.
TGCAATGCAGAATGGTGGAGAGAGAGAGGGGGGGGTTCGAGGACTATTACAATTGAATGATCAGGCAATATAGATGGCTGTCGCCTTCGAGTCATCTTAGGCGAATGCGTATGACACCGCGTGACTTTTTTCTTAGCAGTTTCATTAATTACTCATAGGAAAAACAACGCGGTTTCCGTACTCATACCTTCATGATGCTAGATAAGCTCTTTAAAACTCTGTATGTTCACCTTAGAATATTAGCATAAACATTACCTGATGAAGATGTGATCTTCCTCTTTGATGTGTTCTTGAATCTACACCCTTTGCCAAGCAATTACTGCCACCTTTTGCCTGCACCTCGCTTATCGCATATGCATATCGCTTCTCCTTAAACATCTCCTCGCACATGCTCTGCTATAGTCTCGCGGATAATTTTTTTACCAAACCTCTATTGCATATATTTGTACTTGTACAATTGTATTCATCGTCAAAAGAATTTACGAAGATATTAGCAAGCTATTGCATATATTTGTACTTGTACAATTGTATTCATCGTCAAAAGAATTTACGAAGATATTAGCAAGCTGAGCTTTAATCTTAGAATGCTCACCGCATATGCACAACTGATCAATCGTCGTAAAACTGATAGCTGTGCCGGTTGGTATGAATTCATGTTTAAAAATTTTTGTAGCGCGCACAGAAGACGGGAACACATAGACAGAAGCGCTCGTTTGTACTTTCTTTCTTTGTGTTCCCGTCTTTTGTGGACGCTAGAAAATTTCTTAAACATGATTCATTGTCATTTGTGGCGATATTCTTCTCGCGATTTATCACTCATGCGACTATTCTTTTCCCAAAACAGGGAAAACAGAGCTATAACTCGACAAATTTCGTTCAACCGTGTTCACCCTTTAAAAACTTCGTTCCCATTAGCACACAAAGAAACACTCTCAAAAGATGAAATAAATATTTTTCTCTCGTATTTTCACTTTCTGTATGGTCCTAAAATAATAATCGCCGTCTACATCCCTTACTGTGGTTTTCTTCAAAACCACGCAATTGTTGCTTCTATCTCCACAACATCGTGTTTTGCGAATTCGCACATGGCTTTCGTGACGTTCACTCGCGCAGTGTATGATAACAGAAAGACACGAAACACCAACTTTTCAATCATGTACAAAAGGTAAACCTCGTACAGACGCAATCTTCACTCATGCAGTGCAGTGTATTTCGAACTTCAGTAGCTCCTTATTCTGTGGCGCTAAAGTCAAAACAGTTGCCTATGCACGTAAAGCACGCGACAAGCGAGCGCAGAACATATCTATTCAAGACATTGCTTCGGATAATGGCACCGAAAAGGGACATTCAATCACTCCCGTCACAGTTTATGCACATTACACACTGCTTTGCTGACCCCACAAGCGCTGTATATATATATATATATATATATATATATATATATATATATATATATATATATATATATATATATTCGGTCCTGACTCGCCAAGCAGGGAGGGCGGGGTTGTCGGTAGTAGGAAGTCAATTAGCCCCTAGTTTGTCCTATTTCAGTCACAGCCCCTCGTTGACAACGGAATGTTTGCCATGACAACAAAAGAACGCTTTTACGTGCTGCTTGTCTCTGGTGGATGGTGACGGAAGGCGTCGTCTGCTTGCGCGTTTGTGTGCAGACTTGATTAACCGGACGCCTAGAGAGGTAGCGCGTGTGCCAGACGGCGCTCGCTCGTGGTGGGGGGCGCCCTCTGGGTGTGAGCGCCCCGCCACTCTATGGCTATTGTCGGAGTGTATGGCGCTTAGAGTCAATAATGAAAAGGCAGGGGATCGCTGCCCTTTTCAGCCTTCACCGATGGAAGCGAGAGTGCGCGTATATTCGGCAGCGTTCCTTTGTGTGGGCAACGAAGAGACGTCCCTGCAAGCATGTTGTTATGCAGTTTTCTTTCAATGTTTGCCGTTCAATTAGGACTGGATCAGGTTGGCTGTCAAATCGGGCCCTTAAAAGCCTATTATGAGGCAATATATGTGACTCTTTTGTATGACGCGGATTTTTTTTTTCTATACTTTTGTGTTGTCTATTTTGAGAAACGTGAAAGACAGCTCTTTGTATATGTATTGTTCAAAAGCGTGTCTGTTGAATGGGGCGTTTCTCGCTTCGATGTGTTCTGATCTCCATATGCCATTTGCAAGCATTGTTTCTTTTCTTTAACTTTTTGGTTCATGCAAGATATGTGGCTGTGCTATGGTGTCGTGTGTAAAAGTGTGTTATTGTTATTAAAACTTGTTGTTGGGCTAGTTGGTAACTCGTCATATTGAAAGTACAATTTAGCGCAACTTGGAAAACCCTTAAAGCGTGTGCAAATGTGTGAGTGTTTCAAGGGTTTTCCAAGTTGCGCTAAATTGTACTTTCAATATGAAAAGTGTGGTATTGGCTAGGTGTTTTTAAACAAGCAAACTACGGATGTAGTACTCGTTTTGTGGACGGCTTTGTCGTCACTGATGGTGTTTTACAGCAGATGCGTTCTGTAATATTTCGTTCGTCATTACTTATTATATTTTCTTAAAGTTGACCGTTTGTGCCCACTCACGATATTGCATCACCGTTCACGTTGAGATGCACTTGCTTAGCTTAGATGCGCTTTCTCTTTCAGAACAGCCCAAATCTACAAAATCGCCTTGCAACAGTTCCTTATAGAAGGATCATTTCACACGATGTTGAAAACTCCTAGTGCAGAAATGCGTAACTTCGTAACACCCGTATGATCTGATTACAATGGTACCTTGAATACGGTTCGATAAATGATTCTATTTGTTCAACGTTCTATTTATTCTATTTAACTGCCAGTGCTTTGGAAAGAAAATTAATATCCTCGATGTAGTTTTGCAGGCAGGGAACGTAAAGTTATAAGACCAAGAAATTATTCAATGTCTCTCAGCCATGGCGCAGTAACATCATATCTTCATTTCCTGCTTAGGCCAGTAGACTTCTTTTTTAGCACTTTTTAAATGTAGTAAGTGCGTCCCGAAGTCGCCATTGCCATTTTCTCAGAACTTCAGTGGTAAAGTGGGCTGAGGTGAACTATGCGTATGCTAACACTCCATGAAACTTCATGATGGACCGGCAGAGCAACCACACTTGTACAGAGGAAAGAAGGTACACGAAACACAGCGCTGACTCACAACTGATTTTTTTTTGTTTCAGAAACGACGCTTATAAGAACAACCACCGTATTCTTCCCGCCTGCGGCCAACGAAAGGAACGCAAAAATCACTGCGTATCAACAAAAACAAAGCGAACACAAAAAAAAACCTTGCACACAATAGTCACATGTGCTGCTCTAAAAATTTATTCTCACACTCATGCAACGTCACCGATGGTTCACTGATGCATAAGCCAGGTTGTTTCCTGATGTAGTAAGCCTCCTTTAACTCTCCGACAATCTGGTCCTTATGTCTCTTCAAAATAATTACGTCATTGAATTTCGGTTCGCATTCACATCTGTTAACATGTGAAGCCAAGTGAGCATACCCTCCGGTGAGGTTACGGAGCCGTGTACTTAAGTTACCTTCAATGGGTGAAAGGTAGAAAGCCATCATGGGAGATAGATGGCCGCAATAACGAAAGGAAGTCGGTCACAATTCCTTGTGTTAGTCGTTTTTCACATTGAGTGAAGAATGTAGGTGCAAGATAGGTCATAAATGTTGTTTTGTCTGCCCCCCAACAAGCTGGCTCGAGTTTGCAAAAAACTTCAAGGTAGAATATACGGAAAAGATGATGATAACGTTTGTGAAATCAGACATAGAAAACAATACGTGCCATGTAATATGGGAGTGGTATATTCGATTCTTTTGACTTGCGGGTGGTGCTACATCGGACAAAAGGGCAGATCTGTGAATGTTAGGTGGAAAGAACGCAAGTATTGATTGAACACGAGAGGACATGCTCATTTGGCTTCGCTTGTCAACAGATGTGGGTGAGAACCGAAATTGAAGGAGATAATTATTTTGAAGTGACAACAACCAGTTCCTTAGAGAGTTAGAAGAGGCTTTCTACATCAGGAAACAATCTGGTTCGTGCATCAGTGAACCATCGGTGACGTTACATAATTGTGAGTATGAATCCTTAGACCCGGACAAGTGGCTTTCATGTACAAGGTTTTTTTTGTGTTTGCTTGGGTTTTTGTTCATACGCAGTGATTTTTGCGTTCCTTTAGTTTGCGCATGCGGAAAGCATACGGTGGTTGTTCTTATGTGTCGTTTCTGAAATAAATAAAAGCTTCAGGTGTGAGTCAGCGCTGTCCCAGTGACAAAAGTGACATGCTATGAATGCCCATAGGATGCCCCCCAACAGGATTTTGGATATCCACTGCATTTCCGACACAACTCTGGTGGACATGCCTCGCAGGTCCATTTGGCCGCACTTTCCTGAACCCACGGTTATCCCTTGCAAGTCCCGAACAAGTCCTGAAAGACACACTGTGTACATGACAGGGAGATTAAGGGATCTCTTTTATACATGTGTTCTCTAAAAGTATAGTATTCTATAGTCTTTTTTTTTTACTCTCTGAAATTGGTATTGCATGCACTTAAATTGCTAAAGTTGGACTAAAGCACAGACAAATTTTTGTAACAAGTGCATTTTTGACCAGAAATTAATTAAATTAGCATCCTGAAAGCATAGAAAAACTTATGCATGGTTTAAACTGCTAAAATTGCGACACTTTCATTAAATGAAACTCGATAGATGGCCACATATAATGCTAAACGTCCGCTTGTGCTAGAGAAACACTGAGCCAAGTGTATTGCAAACACACACCGTTTTATTTAACAGCAAAGTTCAAAAGAACATGTGCACGTACATACCGCACACTGACTAGATGTTGAACTGACTAGATGTTTAGGTTTACATATAAACGAATTGAAAATTGAAGTTGAACATTGACAAAGCGGTATATGACACGGCCGCCCTTAGGGAGTGTCGTATTCCGTAGGGTCATGCCCATCCATGTCCTCGACTGACCCCCCCGACGTCTTCGTGTTGCCTTGGCGTTAACCTGTTGAATAGGTTACCTTTAAGCAAATGCACGAGAGTAAAAAAAAATGCTACCATACAGTGCTTTTTTCCCACTACATACATTCACTTTCACTACATACATACTCTGACCACTTTCACAGGAAAGCGGTCAGAGAAAGTAAAAAGTATTGAAAGTAACTGAGGACAACAAAATGCAAATCGATTATCACTCTTAGACATGTAGAAAGCCAAGTTGTCGACACAACAACATATTCCCACATGGTGCGCATTGGCTCAGACAGCTAAGGTGTTCTGCCACTGAGCCCGAGATGGCGGGATCAAATCACGGCTGTTAGAGCCACGATTTTTTATGGGCATAATAACGATAATAATAATAATAATAATAATAATAATAATAATAATAATAATAATAATAATAATAATAATAATAATAATAATAATAATAATAACTTATTAGGCATGCCGTAGTGGAGGTTCACGAGGGATGCGGTTCGGGTTTGTTGGTAGCACATCTTGCGCCACAAAGAAACCTACTGAACATGCTGTAGTGGAGGGCTCTAAAAATTATTACCATCTCGTGTTCTATAAAATGCACTGACACCGCACAGTACACGGGCCTCTAGCACTCTGCCTCCATCGAAATGCGACTGCCACTGCCGGGATCGCACCTACGACCTTCATGTCAGCAGCCAAGCACCGTAGACGCTGCACCATCGCGGTGGACTGGCATAATACCGTTACGCCCATGTACTTGCGTTGTAAAGCATATCAAACTACCCCAAGGAGTAAAAATTAATACAGAGCCCTCCACCATGGCGCATAATTCATTATGGTTTCTGCAATGGAAACTCCAGAATATAATGTGCAACAATATGTTCTTCGACAAATAGTGATGAGCAGTAGGTAATGTGGTTCCGGACAGTAGGTTGTATATCGCACAACGAAATCAGTCATACCGTCCTTACATAATTAAAAGACTTTTTTCCAGAAATGTTTGTGTGAATTCAACGAAATGGTTTATTACACTGGAAAAATAAGTTTTGAGAAATCTCTTTAGCAACAGTGAAATTTAACAGCAGAATGTAAATGAGTAAACCCTTGTTAATTCAACCCTTGCTAGATGCTAATTCGGAAGGTGCAGAAATTATAAGCACGCCATTTGGTGGTGGTGAATGTACGCATTCTATATTGCCATGTCCTCACTTGTTTGGACGACAGATGAGATTAATTTTATTTAAACTGCAGCACATCATGAGCATGCAAAAGATGTTCGTAAATAAGTAGGGATGGAAGCAATGACAGGCACATTTCGTTAAGTTTATTTCTTTCTGCTTTCACAATGTGTGTGTTGTGTGCCTGGTGGACTTTGCCTGGTGTGTTGGAAGCATGCACTTGGGTGGGGAAGGAGCACAGGCGGTTTCAGAGGCAACTTCTGCTAAACTTTCACCTCGCACGTTTCCCGTGGGATAGTAGGCAACGCAAAAACAAAAAAAAAGATATATAAAAGCGTGAAAGCAAAGCGCAGATGACTCATAAGTTGGGACCTGCATTGGTCACAGCTTATGAACACTCTTTTCAATCGTAGCACAAGCTTGTGCTGCTCTTTGGTGTGCACCGTCTTGTTCGCGCTGATTCTTTACAACATGCATAGTTCCCGAATCGCCCACCTCTCTACCTTAGCCCGTTTTTGCGCATCGAAAATGCTGTACCGCAAGTTGAAGACTACGAACTTACCACTATTGCCACTCTGAGAGGTTTCAGCAGTTTCAGAGTTCTCGACGTCCATAGTACCGCCAGTACCGCTGCCAGTCGACGGAGCTCAGGCTATGAAGAGGATGGATCGCGCGCGCACAGTCGGGATGTGCTGCTTAGAATAAAAGGCGAAACAACAACTACGGCAAAATTGTGTTAAAATTTAGCGAATAAGACGATCGTATATTGTATATAACAACAAAATCGTAAGAGTTATTGATTTCAAGCAAGTAACCTTTATTTTTTTTTGCAGTTTCAGGTTTTTAAAAAAAGCTGTTGAAATGGCGCGGTGTTTAAAAGGACAAAGTTGATGGGAATTTCTAGCTCCGTCTTGAACGCGTGAAATTTCAATTAAATTCGTAACTTGTAGGCTGAAAATACGACCCTTTGCCATTATTGTTCACTAATTGTTACTTTATTTCTATTTTTCGAGCATTTTTTTTTTGCTTCACTCGATCATCATCTATGAGTGAAGCAAAATGTAACTATAGTTTCATTTTATGAGCAATGGGCGCCCAGACACATTCAGCATTACCAAAGAAGATTGAGAACCCAAAACGCTTACGGAACTACGTTTTTTCTGGACGTCCGAGACAGGATATCTTGAGGATATCCCTTGTGGGACATATTTAACTCGTATTGCTCTGGATGTCCATCTGCTATCCCTTGCAAGTCCATTAATGTCCACGGATGTTCGGAGTTGTTTCGGATGTCCGCCGGATATTGTGTTTTCATTGGGGTGTTTCGTGTACCTTCTGTCCTCTGTCCGTGTGTAGATCAGCTGACGGTCAATCATGAAGTACAGCCAACAAGCCCAAGTTTCAGCCTTGTTACTCTCTGACCCTTTGTCAGGACTGGACAATCGGCCGCTGTCCATGCAGGAGCTGCTGGAGCACCTCCTCCATCGCTTGTCATCCCACAAGGTAGTGCAGGCACTTTTATGCTTTCTTACCTTTGGCGATTGTAGTTCCACAGACACATACGCGTCAGCCCACATACTGCTCATTGCCTTCTTTCCTTTACTCTTCCCTCTCTCATCTTTCCCTTCCCGTTTCCAATTCTCCCAGCGTTGGGTTGCCAACCGATCACTATTCTGGTTTACCTCCCTGCCTTTTTATTGAAATAACAAATAGAGTTGCTCTTGTCTGTTTACTTCCATATAGAACTATACTTTTATTTTCAAACTAATCTCCTTCTCTGCCTTTTTTTTTCATCCCTTCGCGTCGATGCAACGGCCCTCCCGTCCTGAGTCCCCTGAGAGATGATTATCATGTAATAAAGCGTCGTAAGCACTCATTGCATATTTAGGTACACCCCGTATGAGTCAGTAGAGAGTCATTCCCAGGGGGAGATCACGAGAACTAGAATGAGTGTCACCGAAAGAAGTAGGGAAGTACAAGAGCCAGTTTATACTCAAGGGAGGCTATAGAGCTAGCGCCTCAGCCCACTCTTCATTGTACATTTACATACGGCCAGAGGGTATGTAATTGTGTATATGTGTTCTGCGTATGACAGCGTTGCAAAAGGCGGGAAACCATTCTAATTCAATGTCGATGCATTCAGTTTCATAACAGCATTACCGAGTTTGGCATTATTATGGCAGATGTTTAATCGACGTTTTTGGCTCCTCAATACAAGTTTAGTTGCATGTGGACCTCAATAATAGTGGTGATGGCCAGGTTTCTTGGTGTATTAGAGATATCCAGAGAGAGATTTATTTAAATAAGGTCAGAGAGGTCGGCCTGAGCGATAGTATGCTCTGGCCTGCTGCTGTACACCGGGAAAGCGGAACGGGAAGGCGGTGCGTGGCTTTAACCCTTATTCCCTTTCGTTCCAGAGGTTTGCACATGAGACGCACTGGCACACATGTATTCCCTGTTCGACGAACCGTTCACTCTTCAGTATAACGGCTGCATTTTGTCCAGTTTTCTCCGGTTTAGGCTTGGAGCTTAGGTTCTTACGTACGGCGTCTTTGCCCAGCACTGTTCGATATAGTTTTCACATAGTCTAAAAAAGGATTCGCCGTATAAAGCACGAAGCTTTGTTGGGCTACGAGTGTGTTGAATCGGAGTTCAATAACAATTAATAATACTTTATTAACCTTTGCAAACAGGAACAATGTAGTACAGAATTGGCCTGCCAAAGCCACATTGGGCTTGAGGGGCAGAGCCGACAGACAGCGGACAACAGGAATTGCTTAGCCTAAGACCACACGAATACACAACATTTTTTTTTCATTTAACCTGCAAAATATAGAACCGCGTGTACAGCAATGCATGAGGAAATAAAACTTGCTATTACATGTGACGTCACCTAGCCTTGTGAGAGTTAACAATTCGTACTTGCAATACAGCAATACAACACCATCAGATTTTCGGTGGTATAGAAGAAAAAAAAAGAAAAAAAAAGAGATAAGCGGAAAAACCAAGAAGCACAAAAGAACACATGATAAAGCATTGTAACATCATTCGAACTTGTACAGAAACAAAGAAAAAATGAATTTTAATTCCTTTAGTACGCCGACAGCTATGCGCAGCCTAATAAAAAAAAGGAACATCGTTACACTAAAGATATAACGCTCAATTACCTCCCGCATTTTATAACAGAAGCACGATGACCTAGAGTAGAACCTGCAACACCATTCACTATGGATTAGCGAGTTGCATTAGACCGCTGAAAGAGTTGATACTTGCCCAACGAGCGCCCGACGCTTCGAAGGCGCCGCCATGTTTTCTGCGCCACTATAGGCAAGCGTCAGCGTATCGACATAATTTTTTTTAAATGGCGGAGGTGCGCTGCACTGCAGTTGCGTACTGCGTGCGTGTCCTGTATATTACGCCGCCATACTTGTACGTGTAGCGTTCTTCCTAGGTGAATATTTCCGATGTAAATCTCCCTGTTTTCAAGGTGACGTGTTTTTTTACAAGTGCTCGCACTTAACGTCCAAGCGTGCAACGTTACCCTAAAGTTTCGACAGATGCTTTGAAGCTTCACATCTTATCAGTGTTGACTATCATTCTCGCAGAGAATGGTAATTTACGATGAATGTGTAACTGTGCGCCAACTAACCTCTACAAATCCATTATACTTTTCAGTAAACAAGTTTGTCGGCTACCTTTATTTTCATGCATTTTCTGATTGATTTCAATGTAGAACGCTGGAGTAATGTATGAATCAAGTACACTCGAGAGTTTAATAAAATTCTATAGGCAAGCTTGAATGCTAGAATAATATCAACGTTGCAGCAACTCGCTTTTCGCTTGCATTGCTTAAACCAAATGAAGGCATGTGGACACGGCTGTCCAGTTCCCAAAGGAATAGTGACAAATTTCCTTACTTTACCTCGGGAATCGCAGAGTCAGTTTTGGGCATTTGGAATGGATGGCAACGCTTTTTATCTACACATATAAAGACTCAAATGCATGGAGAACGGCATAAGACAGAACTCTGCAGCACGGTGTCGAAGTCACGCATACAGAAACTGTATTCGTCTTCGTTCGTTTCGCTGTCATCGCCGACGTCTGCAGTTTGTCTTGCAAGAGAAGCTAGGATCGGCGGATGTGTACGGCAGTGCGACGCCCTGATGCTTCCAAACACATCGCGCATTAATAATTCATGACATCCGTGTCCTCCAGCGAACACGCCGCTCATACAACCCCTCTTCTGATGTATACAGTCACCGGAAGACAAGGTAAACAAAAAGCATTTTCTGCTTCGTATTACAGGCGTCGTGTAGACAACCCAAGTAGCCGTCTAGAGCTATGACACTTGTTCTTTTAAAGACGATAGTCTTTCTTGGGATACTTCATCGCAGAAATTTTGGTCTCCAGAAGTGTTGTAGCTGGGGCGAGTTGGTCATCCATGAACTCTTTACGTCTGTGTCGTGTTTCTTCCGTATATGTACCGCGCTAATACAAGCTAAGTAAATTTTGGTCTGTCTGTCTGGCTTTCTATCTGTCTGTCTGTCATACGATTCAGCCACCTGGCCAAAGTTTAAACCCTTCCTGAATGCCCAGCCATCTTCAACTGGTGGCTGCGTTCACACTTGTCAACATTGTCGATCAAAAAGCAAATATTACGCGTATCTGAGGCGCAACATCAACTCGTAAGTATTAAGTGGTGTGTTCCTTTACTAGAAAATACATAGATACGTAATTCTAAAGACCCTAGTGTTTCTTAGGCTGCGCTGAAAATGCGACGCTATGTACAAAAAAGCCTGGCAGTGGCCCTGGGTTCTGCAAAAGCTCATGTTTCCCCGATGCCACTGCCAGATGGCGTCAATATCTCACGCAGCGACTCCTCTATTTTATCAATGCCAGCCAGATGCGGCCGATTCAACATGGAGGAGGCGCTGACTGAGGCAAGGCATAACATAGTAGTACGGCCGGCAGAAGACTATCGTCTTTCGACGACATTTGAAGCGAAGCACGCAGCTACGTGGCCAATTTTTTTAGCATCTCTATCAGATATACAGTTACATAGCGGACGCAGTGGGTGAGGCTTCTAATTTACAATAATTCGGATAAATTTCACGCCTAATTTAATATGCGGCACCATTTTGTATGAAATTGAACTTGAGGCGACGTCTCGTCTGACCGGATATTAAGGTCACAGGAAAGCACGAAATAAGCGCTCTAAAAAAGCAGCGAACATGTAATTGACGATCAAGAATCATTCAGAAAACCTTCCCGAATTAAGGTACTTTAGTTCGCAGTGCGAATTCATTTTTTTTAATGTTCATTTCCCTCCGTTTTCGGTGATAACCAGTACCTGGCGCGATGCTACAGAGTCCATGCCGATCGCTTAACAATCACGTACTTCCGCAAAAAAAAAAAGACATTTTTTACAAGCCCTTGCTAGAAAAGTAGGATAGATTGCGTATTGTTAACGACTGGCTTTTATAAATATTTGGGGGGGGGGGGGGGGGGAACAAGCCAGCGAGAGGGACCGCATACTTTTTATTATGTGCTTTATGCTTACGATAACTTACATACAGGCAGTTCGTTTCGCAAAGAGACCTAAGCACCCAGGAATATAAGTTTTTATAAAAAGTATTACTGACAAAATTATAGTTCTCCTTTTGTTCCAAGCAGTCAGGTCCTCCTCTTCCCTCCTTTTTTTTATCGTCTTTTCGCGCTATGCGACCATACTTTTATAGTAAATACAATGGTGATTTCGTTCTCTGCCATGACGTCTTTACACCAGGTGATGACATATATTTGAGGCCATAGAGTACAAATTTCTAATGATAATGAAAAATGCTACACGTATTTCCCAACACCCACACTTTAAAGTTGCGGCTGCTTCATATGCGATAATCGTGTGGCAAAGAGCCTGCATTTAAGGTCGCGAAATACTCGATGTTGCTCTTTTCAGGCTTGATGGTGGTCTGAAAAAATCGCGCACAAAGCACTGAGAGAGGCCCTTAATCGTTATGCGTTTCTCAATTGTGGCTTACGAGAAGAGGCAATACCAGGAACTCACATTTGAAAGGGGTTTACTGTCGGGAGCTTAAAGTGGGAGAAGCAAGAGGACACAAGAAGCAAAGTAAAAAACAAAAACAATTAAAAAACAAGGCAGCTTCACGTGGGGCCAGTCCTGAAGGAAGTGCGGAGCTGGGCAGCCTTCTTTGTTTCCCTTCAGTTTTCACTTTGTTTCCTCCTCTTTTTCTTTCCAGTTACTTTTCCAGTTTCTTCTGTGTTTTTATTCTTTACTTCAATTTATTTCTATTTCTTCCTATTTTCTCCCTTTTTTTCTCTCTCTCGATTTCTCGCTTGCTTCCTCTTTCAATTTTAATACGTGGTTTGTGTTGACCTTATCTAGCCATAGTAGTAATGTCCGCACTTAATATCATCATCAAGGCACTCGTACAAAAAGAGGAAGAAGACTTCTCTTTGGCGCGAGCGCGCGATCAATATTCTACAGCTGGCTATGCTATATGTGGTTTTGCCTGCGTTACGCTAAGCGACGAAGACAGCATACGATCACAGCATACGACAGCATACGGACAGCCCGGACCATAAAGTGCTCCGCACTTAAAATACATTCTCTAAAACATTTCACGAATTCGAACAGCTTGATAAAAAAGTTCCGAAATACTCACACGAAGGACGTATTTGTGTTTAGAATTATTATGCACAGCAATAGTTACCATTGATCGATATTTCTTTTAAAGATTTTTGTACGTTCGCCAGAACATATGGTCACCCAATCTGAGAAAGCAAAATCGCAACAATAGCAACCAATACCACGAGACGAGTGAAATAAGTGAAATGCTAGAAAGAAAAACAGCGAAGAATTCTCGCAAAATTATCGCCGACAATCCTATTAATTAACCTAACTTCTTCATGGATATATTGAAATCTGCCGCGCACGCATAGTGTGCACCAGTAACGCCACGTAATAGCCATCCGCCGCATGCCCCAGTGCTTCGTACCCTGTCCTGTAGATGGCGTTAGGGGAGTTGGGTGTAGCAGCCTCTATCGGGCACGCCGCGGCATGCGCGGAGAATCGAAGCGTGACCATTAAAATTCATATTTCAGATCGGTGGTCTGTGCGTAGCGACAGATGTCACTTCACCTCTCTGTCCGCTATGCTCCAACAGCCGCCCCCCGAAACTCCCGCACCTTAACTTACGTCACCGGCGTCCCTATCCGCCTTCCCTATTTCTCTTGGATGTAGTGAAATAGGACACCAAGGCCACGCGGGGAGCTTACCAAACGACAGCGTGACAAACTCGATGGCTTTTCGGTGAGGGGCGCTGTCGACCATCTTGCCGATGGTTAGTTCGATCGCGCACCTCGGGCAGTTGAGGCTTATTATGTAGCATGGGCACGTGGTGTGACGCGTGGCGTCGCTCGCTGTCGCTTCTGATTTTACGGAACTGCTGGCCCTAACGAGATCGAAAACTATTGCTCACGAATCTTTAGGGAGGGCGGAAACCGACTCCCTGTTATAATTTGTTTTTTATAAGTAATAATACTCTTAAAATTAATAAAACACAATGCATTTTTCTTTACGACCGGTGAAATTATTGCGTACGGTCTGTTAGAGGTATCGAAGGCATGAGCTCAACAAAACTTTTGAGTCCATAGATCATTCGCGACACATTTTCCAGGAAGTTGGTTGGAGCGTCGTGGCCCCCTAAAATGGCCTGAAAGTATTGCTGATGCCCAGTTCCTTGTTTCTGCTCAGATGGAGGGAGGGTGGGGGGCTATAGATGAACTTTATCGCAAAACATGAAAAACGTATTTGTAAATGCTAGGAGCTAATTCCGCGAGCTTTTTCAACGCACCTTATGAGTATGTGCAGAAACGTGTCGAAAACACCTCCAATCCTTTAGAAGAAAATTTTTTTTAATAAAGGTGGTTTTTACAGGACATTTCAGCAATGCATGAGAATTCTCCACTGTAAGTAAGATATTGATCCTTGTTTCATGAACATTGCTTAAGTATTCCAATATACCGGGTGTTCAAAGTTAAGTTTTTTGGTTTTGTTAAAATTCAACGGTGGGAGGCACGTGAAAATAAGTTATGTTTGCAATAAATAAGTTTGCAGATAAGTTATGTAATGAGGGAGACACAAAGTCAGACAATAACTATCGCTGTCAGCCGCCCATTTAACTAAGATTGAATAATTAACTTTTCAGTGAGGGCAGCAAGCGGGTATGTTTGCGTTGAAAAGTTGGAGGCAGTCGCGTTTCTACACAGTTAAACTCGGCAGAAGTCTTCTAGCAAGTCTGTGCACCGAGATATCCCACTGCAAAGTTTAATCACGGTTTGCATGATTCCGCATGCAAGGCGGAGCTGATCGGCGCAGTGTTCCTCCTTGGTGTGACGAGCAGTCATTGCTTGCTATCGCCAGCCGGTAGCAAAAGGGTAATCGTTATCATCTTTGTCAGATTAAACGCCGCACGAAACTGCCGCGGCCCATCGGGTAGGAGCCTATCGCCAGTGCCCAATGTCTTATACCCTTGCGACACGGGCAGCCTAAACCACGGTTAACGTAACCGTGGTTACGCTAACCGTGGTTCGCTTATGTTACACGGTACGCGAAACCACGGTTATGCCGCTAACCACGGTTGCAGGAAACCGAGCTTGGCAACCTCGGTTAGGCAGTTAACCGAGGAAATAGCGTCGCCCATGAGCCATGAGTGCATGCCGGCGAGCGTGCTTGAAAGAAGGACGAACTGGGCGGCACGAACCACGGAAAGCCTGATAAGGGTATGGGAAAATCATTCGCGTGATCTGCGGAGCACGTCACGCAGTATAACAGTCGAGTTGAACGCGGAACTGCCGCCTGACGTAGAGCAGTTCACGCCAAAGCAATGAGGTTATGCCGTAAAATATGCATATATTCGCATAATTGTAAGTTTGAAGAACATTATGCAAGGAATAAGTGACATATTTGTGTACAAAACGGCGATCTGGTGATTAGTGCTTCATTTAGTTTGTTGTACGCCAGGCGGTGTTAGCCGCCTTAACCAAGGACGCTTTCGCGCTGTGTAACATCGGCGAACCGTGGTTGGCGCTAACCGCGGTTCCACGCGGTTAACCGTGGTTGGTCGTAACCGCGGTTAACTTGCCTGTGTAACATGGGTATTACATTCGCAATCACGCAAACCGTGATTAAACTTTGCCGTGGGATATCTCGCGGCACAGACATGCTAGAATAATTCTGCCAAGTGTAACTGTGTAGAAACACGACTGCCTCCAACTTTTCAATGCAAACATACCCGCTTGCTACCCTCACTGAAAAGTTCATTATTCAATCTTAGTTAAATGGGCGGCTGAAAGCGATAGTTATTGTCTGACTTAGTGTCCCCCCTCATTACATAACTTATCTGTAAAGGTGGTTTTCACGTGCCTCCCAGCGCTGAATTTTAACAATACCAAAAAACTTAACTCTGAACAACCCGGTATATATAAAAATTCCTAATAGGGGTTCCTGACTATACTGGGCGCATTTCATGTTCTTAATGGTGGCAGGGCGAATAATTAAGAGCGTGGGTATCGCATGCATATGTAAAACTGCGCTGTTTTTAAAACCAGCTGACACTTTTAGAGGAATATTAGTAAATACCAGAGCAAGGGCGTTATCGCATATTTGTTATGAAACACATTGGCCGTCGTTTCACGAAAAAATTGCGTCCTTGGTGGATCTGTCGTACCTCTGTCCGCTTTTTTTTTCTTTTCTTTACAGGGCATATTCGGGTCACTGGACAAGTATTTTCCGAAATGAGTTAAACTTCGATGAAAGAACTGTAATAATAACAGATATCAGTATGATATTAGCATGGACAATAGTACACTCACAGAACATACACATCGCCATGACTGCATATGTGTATGTGTGTACGTGGTATTATGTGTATGTGTGTGCAATCTGTATACATGGAGAGAACGGAAAATTTGCTACTTGCCATGAACGGGTACGTTGTTCATTCACACGAACAGAATGGCATCTGCTTGTACATCAAGCATAATCAAGACGGGACATGGCAGTGGGGCCAATATCTGTTACACGTCTCGTATATAGGACATATATCTGCGTTTCCAATGCACGATTTAGCGGCAGTAGCGGTCATTGCCCCGTAATAAGTACCTTAGCCATGGTGGTTCAATGCAGAGACATAAAGTGCCCTGCCTTTCCTCCCAAATAACCGGACCAAATTCCCCAATAACTATTGATCATCACGCCACATTAAACCCGACACGGACAACTCTTCCGAGTGGTCAAGGGAGATAAGAGGCGGAACGAAACATGCCCGTAGCCTGTTGTGGGTAGTTTGACCGGTGCTGCCCTGACCCTACAACCGTCGCTAAATCACCCATCTTCCATCACTGAGTCCAATCTGGGAATCTGACCTTCTCCTCCCTTCTGTCCGAATACTCACCAAATGTGGCAGTGCTCGGCACACTCATCGTAACGTTGCTGGTAAGAGAATGAGCAGATGTTTTCATGATGGTGTGTGAGTATATACAGTTTGTTTTGCATAACGTATGCCAGGTGGAATAGTAATGTTCTGTGTTATGAGATGGTGAGAGTCATGTTCGCATCGACAATAAAGGTTCACGGTTGCATTAAAAAGCTTATTAGTACTTTAATCAACTGGTCCCTATTGCCAAATCAATGAAAAAAGTTAATAAATTGTGCCACGTTTCGGTTGTTTCGGAACACGCTGTGACTATTTTATGGTATCAGAACTTATTTTTGATAAGACGCGCAGCAAGCACAGTCCTGTCGATGATCTTCATAATTAACCCTTTGAGACGCTATGTACACAATTGTGTACATGACTTGTTTTTGCTCCTTGTATCAACTAGGGGCTAAGAGAGAGCGAGATATATTGAGCTTCGGATAGATTGAACCCCCCTGCATAATAATTTGTCTTCATTTAACTTCATTTCGCAGCGTGCTGTTGCGTATGATCACACTGCTGAAAGCACTACCCCGTTCGACGAGTCGTTCGATGAGCCGCGTCCTGCGAGCCATGTTAAAAGTATATTTTTTCTTTTCTCTAAATAAACATAACGAGAAACGAATTTGTACTATATTTCTAGCCCGAGATTTCATTCTATTTATGCCAAAATAGAGCATGAATGACTTCAGGATAAACAGATATTTAATTACAACTTAATTAGAATAAGTTACTATAACACACATAAATGAACATATTATGACATTATTTTTGTTGCAATAGTATATTGAGTGCCTTGAAATAACGTTGAAGTTGAAGTTGAAGTTTATTGTTAACGAAGTGGCGATACATATGATGAGGGAAACGTTTTCCAGACTAGGGTCCCAAAGTCCGAAGACTGAAGGGGGGACCCACGATGAAGAAAGCATGTAAAAACAATACAAAGGCAAATGGCAAGACAGCGAAGTATCAACTGAACGATGTTATACAACAAAAACACACAAAAAATAGAATTAAACTACAAAAACAGTAACTATACAAGTAGCAAAAAAAAATACAACATCCAAAACAATACAAACTCTACATCAAAATTCAGTTAGGACAAAATTGAATTACCTATAATGATAAAAGATGATTTCAAAGTTTTCTTGAAAGTGTACAGGTTAGATAGAGACTTTAGTTTCGATGGAAGAGAGTTCCATAATGAAATGGCTGTGAATGACAATGCTTTTATGCCGTAGTTAGTGCGAACTCGAGGTAGTAATAAATTTCCTTCCGATGCAAAACGCGTGTAGTTAGTGTTTTTTAGTTCGTCACAGCTGAGAAGATCGAAGGGTAGCTTGCGGTTTATTATATTGAAAAACAAACAACTACAATGAAATTGAAATAACTTATTAATACATAGAATATTATATTTTCCAACTAATGAAATAGCGTTAGAACGGCGGGAACTGAAAGTGATGATACGGATTGCTTGATTCTGTATGTGTTGCACTGATGAAGTGTACGAATGATATGTGTTCGCCCAGGTAGTTATGCCATAGTTAAAATGACTATGGATAAATGAGAAGTTCAGCGATAGTAATGCATTAGTGGAGAAATAAGGCCTAGCTTTAATTAGTGCACAAATACCAAAAGCAGTCTTTTTCTTTATGTCTGTAATATGCAATCCGAAATTAAGAGTTACATCTAAACGTACTCCGAGAAAAGAAACAGAATCACAAGCGTTAATAGTATTAGGACCCATCGTTAGAGCAGCAGGAGTTAATAAAGGTTTTTGAGAGGATCTAAAGACCATAAATTGTGTTTTAGAGGGGTTTATAGTTAGGTCATGGTTGTTACACCATATGATTACATCATTGAGCACAGAGTTTAATGTTGATATTAGACGTGGAATCGTATTGGCCTTGCGTGAAATTGTTGTGTCGTCAGCATGCAATACGCAATGTGCAGAACATATAACATCAGGGAGATCGTTGATGTAAATAATAAATAGGAGTGGACCAAGAATGGACCCCTGCGGAACACCTTGATTAGTAGTCTTAGTATTAGAGTAAGAGCCACCAGTAAAGACAACGTTTTGTCGATTAAACAGATAACTCTTTAAAAAGTTTAAAGCCGGCCCGATGATGCCATAAGAAGTTAGCTTACTGAATAGAATGGAGTGATTGAGCGTGTCGAAAGCTTTAGTTAGGTCCAAAAAAACTGAACCTGAGAAGTTACCACTATCAATGGAATGTTTGATCAAGTTAGTCAAAGAAAGCAAAGCGTGGTTAGTGGAGCTTCCATTTCGAAAACCAAATTGTGAAGGCTTTATAACGTTAAATTTGGAAAGGTAAGAATTAAGACGTTTTACAAAAAGGCGTTCAATTAGTTTACTTAATGTTGGAAGAATAGATATAGGCCTGTAATTTTTTATAGCATCTTTTTCGCCTTTCTTAAAAACTGGTATGACCTTGGCACTCTTTAATGAATCAGGGAAGGAACCTTTAGAAAAAATGAGATTGATTCTATGGGTTAAGGGCTGAGAAATCAAATGAGCAACCAACTTTAAATGACGTGCACAAATGTTATCCAGACCGGGAGAAGTATTTTTAAGATTACGAATGGCAGATACAACTTCTTCAGATGAAGAGGGAAAGAGAAAAAAATGATTGAGGTAAACGCGGCAAACTAGGTGAAGGAACATGTTTCGAATTACTGGATGACAAACTGAAATACTCAGAAAATGCATTCGCAATGTCATCAGAACGGCAATAAGCAGTGCCATCGAAAGTTATTTTCGTTATAGGCGAGTTGATTACAGGCGAATTTAAGAATTCATTGAACAGTTTCCACTGTTTTTTTTTGATTATTTTTATTTTTTATGAATTCTTCATTATAGTAATTTTTCTTGGCCAGTTTTAACAAAGAGTTCAAAATGTTACAATAACTTTTATATCGAAGTGCAAGGGCGGTATTAAAGGGCTGTCTTTTCACCTTTTTATAGAGGTTATCCTTTTTTCTGAGACTTGTTAATAATGCAGAAGTCATCCAAGGGTTTTGAGGCTTTTGGTATTTCTTACAAGCAATGGTATTAGTATTAGCAGAAGAGCTTCTAAAAATAAAGAGGAAAATATGTCAACCGCTGATTGTGAATCAGTTTGTGTGATGACTTTCGACCAATCACAGTGTGAAATAGCAGTGATAAAGCGTTCTTGGTCAAGGCGCGTTACAGTGAAAGTTGTATTAATTTGAGTTGCAGTGCTGACAAATGTGATGAAGATGGGATTATGATCGGTAATAGCGACATCAATTACTCCGGATACTTGAGGACTAAAGTTAGAAAAAGCATGATCTAGAAGAGTATTAGCACCATGTGGGTTAAACCTAGTGTGCGAGTCAATGAGGCACATTAACCCGTACCCTAATAGGCAATCAGTATAAGCAACGGTGCTGTTCGAGAGAGAATCTAATAACTTTATGTTGATATCGCCTACCAACAATATGTTTTTGTTTTCAAGTAATAGATTGTTCAAGATGGTCTCAAGAGCAGATATGAATTGAGCAAGTGAGGAAGAAGGAGAACGATAGATGCTAGCAAGTATCAAATTTTTTTTATTATGAGTTTATGACCCATTTACAGAGAGTTCTTCATAACTGGCGTCTGAAAGGGTCCATGTAGATTAAGCTCGCTGCAGCACCACCTTTTTGCCAATCGACATCTGCTTAGCCAATCTAGTGTAACCCAAATCTATCATGCCAAAAAAGACACTTTGGGAATTTCTTAAGTGCACTCTACCATCCACTGCTTTCTGCAATCTTCAATATACGCAGCTGACTTATAGCCGACCGATCACCATGTATCGCTTACATTGAATTCGATTGAGTCGCTCACTGAATGTATTATTCTAATACAGTGTCCTTGCCGTTTCATTATGAACAGGCGTTGATGTTATGCATTTAGATAAGATATACCTATAATTGCTTAAGCAAAAAGAAAAATAAGTTAATCTGAAGTCTCATAGACCTTCTGACCGTACGTTATATCCTCATTATCTCATTTTCACTATTGCTTTCAAAATTGCTGCTGTTGTTTGTCATGCATATATTTACGGGATACCCAGCCCTATGTGTGGCCAAAGCTACTTTATATTTACAAAGATATACCACCACTCACTCACTCACTCACTCACTCACTCACTCACTCACTCACTCACTCACTCACTCACTCACTCACTCAGACTGTGGCAAACCGTTTATTATTAGTCTCGAAGAAGATCGGGTCGCGCCACCTGGTGGGAGACCTTGAGGACGTCACGACAAGGATTGTTCGACGCCCGCCGTGGCATGACCCGATCGACATGCGCTGGCTCCGTACGTTGTTCCGCTGTTAGCGATCGCTTTTCGCTTGTCTCCCAAGCTTCAGGTGAATGACAAAAACAGCATCGATAAGGCTCCTAGTAAAACCGGCGAAAAGCGTTCGTCCAGTACAATCGCCAACGGTTCCCGCGCTCCGTCGTACACACTTTGATCAGGTTTCTTGTTGAGCCACGCTTCTAAACTCGAGGATGGGTTCGATTGCCGGCCACGGCAGCCGCATTGCGACGGCAGTGAAGAGCAAGAACATGCTTGTGCTTAGATACAGCAGCTAAAGCCCAGTGTACTTTACAAAGTACACTTCCTTTTTCGGGAAAAGACAATGCACAACAGAATATTCTGATCTTGTTCATGGCAATTTCGGATGCCAAAGGTTGCAGCAAGGTAATCCTAACTTGGCATATTGACTCGGTTCTGCCTTCTCTATTCTATTAGTCGTTAAACTTTAGAAATACGAGGGCCCGTCAGACGCATGGGGTCAGTACTCCTTTTTATAAATTGATTTGAGGTTTTACAATATATATGTTAAAAAATGAATTGCTCGTGCTTCAGCAAGAACCAGAGTAATCCCTCCAAAGCGCGAGTAGCGTACAGATTGCATAGCTTTGCTGTGAGGTGTAATCAAATGCGGGTGTACTTTGAACAGTACAATGGGACTTCGTGGGAGCATACATGTGCCTATTGTTGTGCGTTGCCTCAGAGATTGAACCAGTTATTTGCTTTGGAAGAATGCCGTTTTTTCGCTTATCTGGGACTCACGAGGCTGTGACAGATGTCGCTGTGAACACCTCTAACAATGGCATGGAAGTATCAAGCTGCGAATAACAACAGAATTGTCATCCTTGAGAAAAAGTGCTGCTGATTGTCTGATAATTCTTATTACGTTGTGTCTAAGCAGTATTTTAGTGTGGCTGGGCCATTTTCGTTTATTTTTGCTACCTATACTTCTGCACGGTCGAACATAGCACTTGCTACCTAAGACATGCTGTTACAGAAAGCACAACCCTAAACGGAAAATTTATCGCGGGTCCAACTTTACATCCAGCGCTCGCGAAGCAGCTAGTGGCGCTCTATATGCACCGGTCGTTAACCTTGGAAGCGCCTGCGATAGGCGCCATGCTTCGGCTGTTCCAGCACGACGACTGCAGTCGACGGGGTTGTCCCCTGGGGACTGCCACCCGCTTCCCTTTTCACGGGGACAGACTGGGCGGAAAATGGTATGCCCTGGGGTAGGGAGTACCCGTTGTGTGCTTCGGTCCGTGTCCAACCTTGTTACGGGATTGCCGATGCGGAACGGATTCCCACACCTTCCCTATACTGGGCAACTACTGATGCTAAAGAGGGAAATGAGCAGGCAGCTATTGCGGGCGTCATGTAGCACAGAACAGCTCGTCCTGAATCAGTGCTCCGTGTTTAAGTAGGGCTGACAGTTGGGCGAGTTGGTACGGATGCATGGTTTAAGAACGGTGCTTGTGCTCGTGTGGTCAAAAAGTGTTTTCGTCGTCTACGTCCGGCCGTTCTAAAACCATTCTCCGTATTTGTACTTCACCTTTCGCTGTCACGTTTCCTTACTATTAACCACAACAGTGTGAAATCACACCCGCCACGGCGGTCTTGTGGTTAAGGTACTCGACTGCTGACCCAAAGGCCGCGGCGGTTGCATTTTCGATCGAAGCGCAAATGCTCGAGACCCGTGTATACTTAGATTTAGGCGCTCGATAAAGAACACCAGGTAGTCGAAATTTTCGGAACCCTCCACTGCGGCGTCCCTCATAATCATAACGTGGTTTTGGGACCTTAAACCACAACAATTGTTATTATTTTAGTGTGAAATGAGGCAGCGGATGACCGGATGAAAGAAGCATAGCAGGGCAGAACTTACATTTATATGCTACAGCAAAATTATTGAGTTCTTGTCAATTTTTGGCGTTCTTTTTCTTTTACAAAAAATCGACGATGGTGGATACCATAACGTGGTACTTTGCTGCGTGACTCTTGTTCACGGTTAATAAAAACAAGCAGACAACCAAGCTTCATTGTTTAATGGTTCTCATTAAGGTTACTTGAAATAAAGAAACGACCTCTTGAAAACCCTCCTTCCCTCATTCCTTGTTAAAGGTTAAAGGATAGGTCAACATGATGATTAAGCTGGGGCGCGCTTTCTATATTTTTGTTGCTGTGCAGTTTTCTTGTTCTAAAGAAGGCATTTAAGGAACTATTTTTCTACTATACTCGACGTTGTAGTGAAGAGGAGGAAGAAGATACGCACAGGCGTCGAGCTCATAACAGGGCGTGTCATCTGAAGCCTCAATCAACGTTACTAGAGTAAACCAGTAACGGTGGTCTCAATGATGTAAAGCTTATAAACAGGCTGAACACCACCAAGAGATTCTCCTCGAAGAAAGGTCACAGGGTGTTGAAACGGATCATAGCCGATATAACTTGTAAAATGGCTGATTGGATGAGTTGGTGATTCGTGATACTTGAAATACGAGCGCGTTAACAAAAACAGGGTCATTAGCAGACAAGGACAGGTTGTGCTTTAAGAATGTCCGGACAAAATCTTGTGATGGTCCGGACAAAATCCTGCCGAGCGCTTAGAATGTGCAGGCTACCCTCGCAATGTGTTAACGTCCGTGGCTGCAAAAAACGTTTAAATCTTTCAGGGATGCTAATCGTGCTACTGAAATTTCCGGTGAATCAACACAAGTGCTAGAGAAAAAAGTCGCAGTAATCCCGTACTTGCATCGAATTAGCCACAACGTAAAGCGCGTTGGCAAACGAGCCGGCGTAAATGTTGTTTTTTCAGCCCCCAAAAACCTTGTGAAAATGTGCCCCCCAGGTGAATTCTGACGCCAGACCCCTGAAATGTGTGCACCACCAAGCATAAAGATTGGTTTCGTCCCATGTGAAGATAGCGTAGTGTATTGTATACCGCTATCTTCTCACAGTGAATATGTCGGTCAGACTGGAAGATGCCTTGATGGACGTCTTAAGGAACACAGGTAAAATGTAGATAGGGCTATCAGTGGGAATTTGGGAATTCATTGTCGGGATTGTGGGTTCCGGCCTCTTTTCAATCACATACGTGTTCTCGCAAGAAACAAAAATAGGACAGCGCGCGACATCGTATAAGCCCAGCAAATTTTGAAATGTCAAAAGAGGTGCGTCAGTGTAGCTTCACTTGCTCTTTCGAGCATGAAAAGTGCATTTTTATCACAAAACATGTGATATCTTTGATGGGTTGCCGTTTCCTTTGACTGCAATTTTGTATACCTCGTGTGCTCTGTTTTTCCTTTTTCCTGTGAAAAGCGCACATATATTTCTGTGGCCGGAGAATGAAAGCCAGTTCTAGTTCAGCGCTGTGTATCTCTCTTCTCTGTTCGTCCTCGTTCCATGCGCTGTGAAACATTTTATTATGCTGCACGAACCAGCCCAACACTCAACCTTAGTGAAAAAATAGTGCAAGATGACGAAAGCACATAACGAGCGCCATTTTAGTGCCCCCCTACATCATGATTCGAGAATAATTCAAAGACCAGTTTGATTTCATCATAGCCTTATGTAAATAATGGTGGACTGAAAGTACGGCCAATTGAAGGAAGTATTCGGGATGATATCGCTGCAGTTAATTTTCTGGGGACGCAAGAGTATTTACATGTACGGAATTGTGCATAGTTTCTCTAAGAGACGCCAAGACGCCTGCGCACGGCGTCGTCTGAATGTTGGTGTCATGCAGACTACATGCTATGTGCAAACGATGCATTAGCGGGCGAAAATGGAAGTTGGTAAATCGTCTACGAGCGATGTATAGTACCCTGGCAGGAGAAGCGATCCGTGCGAAGCATATGTACGAGTCACGTTCCGTCCATCGACGCAGCAAGTGATATAGAATTGGTATCTCGCGTCTGGCAGCTCTCTCGTCGCCGTCATTATGGATCGCCGCGTACATTTCTCCATTCCTGTTTTTTCGCCTCTGATACTCGTTTCACTCGCCTAAGCCCCCCAGAGACGCTTTCGTGCAATCTATCTGTATATACGCACAGTTCTACTCATAAGCTGCACCGTGAGGCTTCTGGGTAATCGAGAAGACGGATTCACTCTCCCGAGGCACGTGTCAATATGACGTGACACGAGTTGTCGCTTAGCGGGAAAGTGGGCGAGCGAGCACCTAATTTAATTTGCTTTGATGTGAGTGGAATGGCAGAGGCGTCGTACGTTGTGCGAGCTCCATTACGAACTTGATTACATGGCCTACGATCGAGAAATAACGATAGAAGTTGGTTATCGTTAGCCATCATTGGGTACTATGACCAGCATAATTACATTACACATAAAAAGGATGTCAACGGAAGGAGTGGTTATTTGCAACAGAGTTCAGGTCCCCCCAAAAATGGGGGCATGTCGGTTGATTAATGGGGTTTAACGTCCCAAAGCCACTCAGGATATATGAGCGGTGCCGTAGTGGAAGGCTCGGAATAATTTCCAGCATCTATTGTTCATTCATGTCCACTGAAATCGCCCAGAGCACGGGTCCCTAGCATTTCGCGTCCATCGAAATGCGAACTAACACCGGGTTAGAACCAGCGCCTTTCGAGTCCGCAGTCTAACGCAGATGGACGTATGTCATCAAGTGACGAAATACAAGTCTTTCTACCGTCAGTCATATAAAAATTGAAGGACACTTTGTACATTCCAAAGTGTGTTCGGCGAAAGCGTGTGGCCATTTCACTGATTATGCCATGTCTTTTTTTCTTTTACACTCTCAGTGGCATAAGACACAAACCTAATGGGTGCGTGTTTTCTTCTTTAATTTTTTACCGCGAATCGCAGCGAGACGCGAGACTCATCTTCCTCCGTTCGCATGCGTTAGTATTTTCTCGCGCTTTGCGCATCGTGCAAACGCCATCCGCGTTCCAGCTCTTAAGTTGACGGACCCTTTGTAAATTGGAAACTGTATTCCGTGAACGCCTGGGTCCATTGAGACGGCGTCGGTCAGAATGATTGAAAACTCTGGTCACAGTGACGCTACGCAAGCAAAGCGCGAGCGCTATAGAGTCCGACGCGACCGGCGTCCGTCTGCGCATCCCGGCGGCCACCTGGCTCAGTGCCAGAGCTCGGATGGACGGACGGACGGACATGGACGGATGAACGGACGGACGGACAGACGGATGGATGGACGGACGGACGGACGGACGGATGGACGGACGAACAGACAGACAGACAGACAGACAGACGGACGGACGCCGGACGAAGGTCGGACGGACACCGGACGGACGTGAGCATGAGACATTAAAGACTTTCGCCTTAAAGATTACACCATCCACCGCTAAAGGGAACCATGTGTAGATGCGAAGCAGCGGGCGCTAACGCTTACACTGGCGGCGGCGTTGACGCTGGCGCTCATCGCAGCGTTGCACAGGAGAGAAACCTGGGGGCCGCAAAGCACGCAGTGATGGACGGTTGTTTCCTACTGGAACATCCCAATCGCTGCTGGGCAATGAAAGACAGAAGACTCGGACTGGACACAGAGACCCGCAGTTCGCTTTTAGTTAACGCGCACGCTGCGAATTTTTCATCGTTCGGCAACGCACAGGAGAAATCTCCCACCGGCACCACCTTGCAGGTCAAGATCCATTGCCATATATACGGGGTGGCCAGTGAACGGTTGTGCAGCGCGAGCAGTCGGTTTTTTCAACCAAGAAACTCGCTAGCAGACGCTGCCTGCGTCGGCGTTGCGTAGCGAGAGGGGGGAGCGTAGGAGAGGAGAGAGGGGGGGGAGGGGACGCGCATACGCATTGGGGGGTGTGGTTGCCGCGGGGGCGGGATGCCTAGGAGAGAGAGGGGGAAGCGTAGGAGAGGGAGGGGCAGGGGGACGCGCATGCGCAATGGGGGGTGTTAGCGCCGCGGGAGGGATGCCTAGAGGAGAGAGGGGGAGGGGACGCGCATGCGCAATGGGTGTGTAAACGCCGCGGGCGGGAGGGATACCTAGAGGAAAGAGAGGGGAAGCACAGCATAGGAGGTGCGTGGGGAGGGTTTGCGCATGTGCAGTAAGGGTGGTGAGGACGCACACCACCAGCACTACCGCCGGACGGACGGACGGACGGACGCTGGACGGACACCGGACGGATGGACACCGGACGGACGGACACCGGACGGACGTGAGCATGAGACATTAAAGGCTTTCCCCTTAATTAATGACATAAGCTGTTCGTTGTTCATCGGCGTGTTCATTGATGTCAACGCTTGTAATGGTGTGGGCGGGCTTATATGTCCTCATGAAGTGGCTTAGAGCGGAGAGCAGTGGGAAATGAGGACACAGGAGGAAATAACGAACAGGTGCAACTACAAACTTTCAGAATGAATTAATAAACTTTATTTCAAGGGAGTCCGGCAGTTTCCTCCGGGCGAGGCTGGGGGAAGAGGGCATTAACCCCTGTCCCGTCCCACCCTCCGTCGATGATAATGGCTGTGCCTCAGGTGACGGCTCGAAGTCCTTGGACCCGGGCTACATCTTCGGCTTGCCGGACAGCCCAAAGCTGGTCAGCCAGCTCGTCGCTGGTGAGTGCCGCCTCCCAGCGGCAGCGACGCCAACGCAGGCGATCCATAGCAGTGACCGCAGTCGCGGCGGCGGCCGGCTCCTGCCCTAGCGCGGTGGTAGCTAACTTTCAGAAACAAAACATTTAGTTTCGAGACAGGTAAAGGTGTTACGCGCCTTGATCTGTGAGTGTATGTGCAATCCTGTAATGAAAAGCTTCGTTGTTCAAAGTCCGCTTGCCGTTTCTTTTGGTGTCCTTTTATCCTTGCGCATTGTGCTCCTCTCATTCCATGCAGCTTCAAGCCCTTTTGTGATTAGCCAGTGCTCTATTTTTACAAAGAGTGCATTTAGTATTTTTGCGGGGTTTTTTGTTTTTTTTTGTTTTTATTTTGCATGGAACAATATGCCTCAACCGATCAAGACACAGGCGCTCGATCTGTCCTAAATCAGAGCGAGGAAAAAAAGAGAGAGAGGAAAACTTAATAATTTCCGGCAGATTGCTGGGCTGGGCTACCACCTAGGAGCTAATGGAGAGACCGCATCTCTCGGCAGCTTCCTCGGCCTGCTGGATAGCCCAGAGTTGCTTGTCCAGGCCCGAATTGAGCAGCGCAGTCCGCCAACGCACCCGAAGGTCTTCATTGGAGGCCGCGACCCCAGTATCGCAGATTAATGCTGGACATGCCCATATGATATGGTCAAGAGTGGCTCTGGTGGTACAATACTGGCATAGATTAGTGCTATAGACTTCGGGATATATGTGGTGCACGATGCCGGGATTTGTGTATGTTCGAGTTCGTAGATGCCGCCATTGAACGGACTGGGCCCGATTTAGCTTGGAGTGAGGTGGAGGGTACTCCCGCCTTCTCATTCGATAGTTCTGAGTCATTTCACACAATTTAGTCAGCCGATCGTCCCAATAGCATACCGCCGCATAAAAGCCCGTTTGGATGGCTGCTTCTTCTAACGTGGCTCGGAACGTAAGACCTACTGTTTTCGTTGTTGATGTATCAAGAAGATTTCACGGGAGCCTTCGTTCAAAATGGGATTTTGCTTTCTCTTTTAAAGGTTTATGAATAAATATATTGAGGGAAGTGAAGTGTAAATCTCCAGTGTACTTAGATTTAGGTCACGTTAAAGAACCTTAGGTTGTCGAAATTTTCAGAGCATTCCAATTACAGCATCCCCCCATAATCATGTCGTGGTTTCGGGACGCTAAACCCGAACAATTATTATTGAATTGTAAATCCGAGAACACTTCGTATACGCCACGTTATCATGGGTAATCTATGGTTTGTTTCCTTGCAATTAGTGAATTTTTTTAAATAAGTAGACCAATTCAAAAATTTAACGGTTGATTAATGGTTGGATGCCACGTATAAATGATGAGCGAAACGAGACTGCATGGGTATGTACATTCTGGCCGGTAATTCTATCCTTATCATCAACGGTAAGCGATGGTTTACGCAAAAAAAAATGTAAATGTTGCCTTAAATAATAACATGAGCAACTGCACGAATGAGTGCATCGGAGCATGTTTTACGCAAGGTTACTTCTTTGCCTCCGATAGGCATGTGACTCCAACTGCACTGTTGTTGTTTTATTGCGATAGCTAATATATCGATACTTTTGGCGAATTTTTGCCATCGTCGTCATGTCCCGGATATGTATATGTATGTATATATATAAAAAAGGCACTTAATTCTCCACACCTAGACGGCGACACCAACCCCGTTAACCGAGATCACCGTGAATTGGAGAACGTGGGAGAGATATAAGCCGCATTAGTGAATCATCGTACATGTGCAATGGTAGCGCAGTGTGCAGAGCTCCTGAAGCCTATCGTCGCGGTCTGAGAGGTTTTCGGTACGACTCCCATGCAGTCATAGTTCACGGAATATTTTCTTGTGGTTATTCTTTTTAATCTTTTGTCTGCATTTCACCGACGTCACTTCCGTGAGGGAAATATAGTCAGCGAAGTCTTGGTGAATGCCTGAATAAAAAGCCATTGTCGTAAAAAAATAAGTCACAGTTTCGCCGCAAGGGCGAAGAAATGAATGCGGTAGCAAGAAATTGGAATTTTCACGCGAAGAACGACAAGCATCTCGATACTGGTAGCGCGCCGCTGAAGCACAAAGGACGCTCGACAATAACGCGCAGGTATACACAGGACAAGCGTGAACTAGGGTAAGGTGGGGCAAAATGAGACAAAAATTTGAAAATAGTGAATATTTATTTTTATTTCACTCTTTACCCTTAAACGACAATGCAGAAACTTTTCCTTTGGGTACAAGGTATGTGCTACATAAATATGACCATGTAGCCACTGTTAAAAAGTTTATTTTAAAAAGAAATAAAAAATGCACCAGATGTCTCATTTTGCCCCAACCTGCGGGGCAAAACGAGACAGTGTGAAAAAAATTTTAACCCTTCAGTTTTTGCAGTAGAAGCACTTGAAATTAAACTCCGTGGGCCCTCACGCAGCCTTCATGACCCCAGTCCTTGCACTCCACGCATTGAATCCAGACAGAATCCGGTGCTGTTTTGCTCCAAAACTCCTTGCAGATCAAACACCACCAGTCTTTCTTTGTGCTATTGTTGTATTTTGTTGAAAGCTTGCACTTCATTGGATTATTCAACGATTGGACGCTAGATATAATCTGACGCATCTTCTTCGCCTCCTTTTGCCGTTTTGGTGCAGAACTGCACGGACGTTTCGTGGCTTTCAGCTTCGTCAGCCGGGCTTCGTGAGGAGATGAATTTAAAACTGTGCTAGATTCGAATTTTCTAGCACAAATTTGGTATTGAAGGAAAACTCGATGGCGAGACGTGTTTGTGAACGGCTTGACTTGGAGATTCTTCCAAATTTGCGTTCGCCTCTTGAGAGCATCCTTGGGAACGCGGAAAAATCTCGATGCAGCACGAATGGTACGAGTCCTTGGACAGGCACCGTTATATTGAGAAATAAATGCTTATCCCAGAAAAAAATGTCGTGTTCTTTTATTTGTTATTCTTTCACTTCTAGACATTGCACCCCTGTGGTACAACCATCTACATCGAGAAAGCTGCGGCTCCCAGATAATTTAGCAGCGGATTCCACATCGCTCAAAATACATTGAACTACCAACTTCCAGGAGCCATAACTGATCATTGTAAGAATAGCTAGGACTGGTCTAGCTTTATAAAAAGCTTGTATGGGAACTCCTAGGACACATTCTCGAAGTGTATACGAAGACATTTAAGCCGCAACACTGCACAAACGCAGAGTCCTCGGAGGAGTTCCCTTACAGGTTTTGTCGTGCTGTCGTTTGGGTGCATAACACATTGAGTAGAGGTGATACAATGATCCTTGAGTGTCTATTTTGAGCGTAGTATGCACTTTGCATGCGTGTTTGAGTGTTGCATGCGGCAACCTTGTCGCGCATTGAGAATGTTTCAAGGCTTTTCCTTAGGCACCATGCCACCATATTTTAGGTTTAACTGTTTCTGCAGCTTATACTAACCTGGACGCAAGTGCCACGTCTTGTCGCCGAGGTGGTTCAAAGCGAGCCCGGGACAGGACTTCGATGACGTCTAAGCCGAGCGTCTCCAATAGGCGGAACGTTTCCGGGCCAACCAGGGCCCGTGCTTCCTTGGTCGGGTTGGTGTGCCATAGTTTGGTTAGCGATTGCTGGATGTTTTCTTGTAGGCTCGCCACGTTCACGCCAGGCTTGAGGCGCACCTGAGGAAATGCACGAGTGGAAAAGTCATCATTAGGTGAACGTTTATGATCGTAAAGCAGAACCGAAATGCGGTGGCACACAAACAGCCGATGGAAGGTGCAAAAACACAGCAATTAACTAGAGCACAAAACCTGGTTTGTTACCCTGCAAGTAAGACAAGGACGAAAGAACGTAAGGAACGACGGCTTAAAGGCTCCCTACACTTTTCTAAGTAATAATCAAATGCCTTCATCAAAGAAGTTAATTGCCCCGCCAATCGACTGCCGCAAAAAATTTTAGAGTCCGCCAAGTGCGAGCCGAGTACAGATTTGGCAACCGACAAAAGCAATTTTTTCCCCCTTCAGTATAACCGAGCGCGCTGAAAGCTAGGCAGAGGGGGAGGGAGGGGGGGGGGGTGACAAAGGGCCAGGAAGCTACGACCTTCTTTAGCGCGCGCCATGACCTTGAGCACTGTCTCTTTTTTTTCCTTCGAACGCGCGGCTTTCAGTGTGATCACGAGGGCGCGCGCGGGCAAGTGGCAGCATGCCGCGGCGACAGCAGTAACTATGCAGCTCACGAGCCACAAATTAGCTAGTGGCCATGGACATTGGGTTCATGGCAGCGTCATTTGAGTTTAAGGCACTATTTGTCGACACAAAAATGAGTGATTTCGAGCTGTTTGAGAAATAACTATAAATTCGAGGTCGCGAGCTCCGCTATAATGTTTGCCTCGCATGTTCTCGCGATCATTTCCGATCGGCAGCGTTTTCTGACCATGCTCAAAAAAGTGTTGCAGGGTGCTTTGACTTACTGTGTGTGGTCGCTTGCACTCGTGCGCTAATCTCTAGAGAGGGTTTTAACAGATGGCTCATAGTTTTGTACGTGTTTCGCTTTCATCGTGACACTTTGCGATGAAACCATCGAAAGCACGAACGTGACTTCGTTCGCAGCAGCGTTTGCGTTTGCTGAAGAAGCAGAGAGGAAACGCCCCGCCCGTCTTTCGTCGGGCGAAGGAGCAAGGAGCGTGAATTGATACCGGTGGAGAGGGGGAGAGGGCGTTTCTCGAGCAGAATCTGCAAACTCTGATTATAAGGGTGTGCCCTCGAGCGCTGGCGCGCGCTTTTTCGAAAGACATCAGTACACTTCTTGTGTACGTGCGATGCTCTTACAGCTCACGTCTGGTTGAAACGACAGCCCGAAGACCGCTTCGTTCATGCAGCACTCGTATTCGTTTAAATGGGCATTTTATAGAGTTACGCCAGATAGGATCCAAAAGAGTTAGCTGCTAGCCTTTTTTTATAACACTTTAATTCATTGCTATTGCATTTATTGCTTCGCCCTTGCGGGGAAACTGCGATTCAGGCTCAAGAGAATGGGCATATACACTTAGCGTAAAGGCACAAGTGTTAATTAGATTGTTGGGTTTTACGCACCAAAACTGCAATGTGATTATGATGTATCCAGTAGTTAGGCTCTCCGGATAAACTTTGACCAGCCAGGGTTCTTTAACTTAAACTTATTTACACAGGTGTCCTTGGATTTCGCTGCCATCAAAATGCGGCCACCATGGTCGTTAATGCAACTAGCTATGCATCAACAGTGGCGAAAAAAAATCAAACCTTTCGGAATGTTCCACAGCATTCAGCGACTGATGTTGGATCTGGTATGTCAATGTGTTGCGACTCCCTATGTACGTGGACTGATTTTTCGTAACACAAAATTTATGTCCAGCATGAAGTACCTATGATATAGTGGAATATTATGTGTTTAAAAAGTTAGCGTAGCTTGCGCTGGAGGCGCAGGGCTAAACAGACAGAGGAGCTGATGAGCGTTTCGCTGTCCTCCGTTTAATTCACCTGCTATCAGTACTTTTGTGGGTCTTTTTTTGTACCTATTTATTTGTATTTATTTATTTCTGTCTCTATCTACCCACTCGTTCCTCTTTCTTCCCTTTCTTTCTCTCTATCTCTCGCTCTCTACTTCTTTCTTTCTCCGTCCTTGATTCTCTTTCTTTCTCTCCTTTTTTCTCTTTCTGCCTTACGTTCTCTCATTTTTCCCTCGTTTTCTTTCTCTGCCAGGGGTCTCAAACCCGCGGCCCGCCGATTCTTCGCTAGCGGCGCGCGGCCCACACATGACACTCTTCGTGCACCCCTTATTTTTTAAATGCGAATGCATTTCTTAGTCGGGCTATGTCAGGCGGCGTTGTCCGGCGGCGTCCGCGGAGGAGGAGGAGGATAGGTTGAGGAGGTGTCCGCGCGCCGGCAGGTGTTATCTCTCCGCTCTCACTCCCTCTCCCATAGCAACAGCTGCGGGCGCGCGCGCTTATCCTCGCCCCTAGCAACCGGAGCATGTGGTGCGAGAGTGTAGGAGAGGGTAGGTGCAGTGCTTCGCCACTCCTTCTCTCGCCGTTCGCTCTCTCTCTTCCCTGCGCCCCACTCTCCCGTCCGCTCGCGCCACACTCTCGACCACGGTGTAAGAAAAAAATTGAAGGACACTTTGTACATTCCAAAGTGTGTTCGGCGAAAGCGTGTGGCCATTCCACTGACGGAAAGACGGACGGAAAGACCGACGGACGGACGGACAGACGGACGGACGGACGGTCGGACAGACGGACATCCGGACGGACGGACAGACGGAAATCCGGACGGACAGACGGACATCCGGACGGAGGACGGACAGACGGACATCCGGACGGACGGACATCCAAACGTACGGACGGACGGACATCCGGACGGACAGACGGACGGACACCGGACGGACGGACATCCGGATGGACGGACGGACAGACGGACATCCGGACGGATGGACGGACAGACGGACATCCGGACGGACGGACGGACGGACAGACGGGCGGACAGACGGACGGACGGACGGACAGACGGACATCCGGATGGACAGACGGACATCCGGACGGACGGACGGACGGACATCCGGACGGACACCGCACGGACATCCGGATGGACGGACGGACCGACGGACATCCGGACGGATGGACGGACAGACGGACATCCGGACGGACGGACGGACGGACATCCGGACAGACGGGCGGACATCCAAACGGACGGACGGATGGACATCCGGACGGACGGACGGACAGACGGACGGACACCGGACGGACAGACGGACGGACGGACGGACATCCGGACGGACATCCAAACGGACGGACGGATGGACATCCGGACGGACGGACGGACAGACGGACGGACACCGGACGGACAGACGGACGGACGGACGGACACCGGACGGACGGGCGGACATCCGGACGGACGGACGGACAGACGGACATCCGGACGGACGGACGGACGGACATCCGGACGGACATCCAAACGGGCGGCCGGACGGACATCCGGACGGACGGACGGACATCCGGACGGACAGACGGACGGACACCGGACGGACGGACAGACGGACGGACGGACACCGGACGGACGGACGGACGGACGGACATCCAAACGGGCGGACGGGCGGACATCCGGACGGACGGACGGACATCCGGACGGACGGACGGACGGACGGACAGACGGATATCCGGATGGACGGACGGACATCCGGACGGACGGACGGACGGACAGACGGACGGACGGACGGACACCGGACGGACGGACGGACGGACGCCGGACGGACGGACACCGGACGGACGGACACCGGACGGACGTGAGCATGAGACATAAAGGCTTTCGCCTTAAAATAATTTAGGTGTGGACAATCCGTCCCACAGCGCGTCCAGATAATGTACGGCGCTTTCGGTGTCTCTAGGACCCCACGTCACAGCGTCCCCACGCAACTGCGGCCGGCGTATGTACTACAGAGAACGAGGCTGCGCACGTAGCGTCCGTGCCTAATGCAGAGGCAAACGCGGCATGCGTTTCTAGCTCTATAAAAAACCTCGCGACAACTTTCTGTGGCAGCACAGCCAAAGCTACGTGGGCGGAGCTTCTGCACATGTGTTACTACGCCAAGTAGTCCGTTCGCGGGCGATTTCAATTTCGTTTTCGCAAGCGAATCCAACATGTTTTCGCGCGAACATCCAATGTTAATGATGTTATTTTTGAAATAGTGTTTTAAAAGATAGGTTATATAAAGCTTAAAACTAAAGCTATGACAAGCCTTGAGGTATACTTGTGGATGTAGCAGTGAAGAAAACCCACATGGAATCACTGCTGTGCCCTCCTGCGAATTCCATTATAGCATTCATCTCCCAGCGGTTTGAGACCGCGTGCAAAGCGAGCACCATACAGTGATGCTTGGATTTGTTTTGTCTTTTTTCTTTGTTTTTTTGGAAAGCAATAAAATATTCCTTATTGCTAAGGAACACAGGAAGCAGCTTTATTGAAGCGGTCAGATTTATTTTCGGAAAAAAGAAAGGGCACGACCGAGCAAGAACGCTGTATTAGGAAATTCAACACACTGGCAAGAAACAACGTCCTAAATTTCGGTTAATACAGGGTCGGAATGGTCTTTTTCCTTCTTTTGGAGACGCAACAACTTTCTGGAGACGCTCACGTTACTTTGTTTGTGGACGCGAAGGCATCGACGAGTAGCAGAAATCTTGGCCGCGACCGGTCACGAGCGGGCGTCTCACGTTCGTAAATCCAAGCGGGTGAAACGCACTCCTTACTCGGTCAAGAACGCTGTTTTTACACAGTCAGCGGCATAATAGACATGAACACGCCTGTTGCCCAGGGGGAAGCTTTGCACTGGTGATTTTATTCTCGAATATCACTGTTCTCGCAAAGCGCCAAGAACCGCTCCCGCCATAGACGCCGACGGGCACGGCGTTACAGTACGCGATCTTTAGCATGATCGTATCAGCAATAGTAAATACCGACCACGTATGGAACGCAATTTATGAAAAGGGTCATTGCTTTTACATGCAGTTCCCAATCGCAATTTGGCTTTCAAGGAGCTGGTCTTGCTGCAGACTGACAGGTCGCCGGTGTCACTCTCAACGTGGTTATTGCGATGAGAAACTCACTTGCGCTGATGATATCAGTCGCACACAACTTCTTTCTCGGTGATTGCATATGCGGGAAACAAAATATTTGATGACGCACCACTGTCTTCGTTCCTTTCTTATCGATGAATACAGATCACCTAACGAACACGCACTCATGCTCGCTCACAAGCTTCGATGTGAAGTTGCTGCAACCGAGCGACCCCATCGTTGTTAACCGGGACAGGAAAAAGGTGAAATGACACCAGAAAACCAGAAAACTAGAAACAGCAAGAAACGAAAATCCCGCACGGGATAAGCTTCCTTAGTAACAACGAACAATCTTGAACATAATACCTATATCTTTTCTTTTTATGTCTTCCTTTATGCTACGTAGTCGATAAAAGTTATCGTTCGCGGACTACATGCAGAAGCGCAGTAAAAAAGGGCGTGAATCGGCTTCGTAACCTTGGCCGTGCTGCCACAGAAAGTTGTCGCGAGGTTTTATTGCGATAGCAATTATATGGACACTCGCGGCTGGTTTTCGCCGTCGACGTTGGCGTCGGCGTCATTTGCCGTATATGTATATGTATATATATAACCGTGCCCGCCGGTCGTTCGTGAGCGTGAAAAGACGCGAGGGGAGGGGGGGGTCCCTCGAGCGACCTTCGATTTTACGAGCGGGGCGCGCGCGTTATCTCCTCCCCTTCTCGGCGGCCGACAGCGGACGGGGGCGGGGGAGGGGGGGGCGACGTTCGATTTTACGAGCGCACGCGGGCGCGGGCGCGCGCTTTATCTCCCCTTCTCATCTCCCCTTCTCGGCGGCCGGGCCGGCGTACCCTTCTGCGTGCTGCGCTCTCAACGCGAAGAGAATTCTCTTAAACAAGCGTTTTCTAGAGTTGCGTGAGATCGGATCCAAAAGAGTTAGCTGCCAGCCTCACTCAACGCCACCTAAAGAACCTCACTTCGTATAACATTACAATTTTTTGCTATCGCATTCATTGCTTCACCCTTGCGGTGAAACTGTGACTTTTTATAGTTGCCTAACCTTATAGTTGCCAGCGTGCACAGTGATTAAAAAAATACAACGAGAAAAAAAAAGAAAACCGTGCGTCCGCCTCGTCGCGTTCGGTCCCTTTAGGCCCCCGCGTCGCAGCGCCCCTTCGCTTAGTGCCACGAAAATGCGGCCGGCGCATGTACTAAAGCCGAACATTATCTGGACGCGCTCTCCGTCGCGGCGGGCGGGGATTGTCCACACTTAAATTATGTTTTTTCTTACACCGTGCTCTCGACCGTTCGCTGGCTGGGCGTCTCTCAAGGCGATGGCAGAAGTCGGTGTCGGCGCAAGAAATGCATTCGC
Source organism: Rhipicephalus appendiculatus (assembly GCA_030522465.1). Taxonomy (NCBI): domain Eukaryota; kingdom Metazoa; phylum Arthropoda; class Arachnida; order Ixodida; family Ixodidae; genus Rhipicephalus; species Rhipicephalus appendiculatus. The sequence continues at coordinate 129,328 of JALIZH010032211.1, forward strand.
ATTTCCTCACGATTCCCTTCGGGGAGGTGGGGGCATTTTTTATGACTTCGAGGCTGTTTGTGACATTGCTAAATGGTGCTCCATTATTTACTCGCCTATCGTGACTAATAACGCTTTGTTCGGGTATGCTATACGCAGACGTATAGTATTAACGGGATAGCGTTAAAGAGCTCGTTTCTTAGAAATTCCGGCGTTGGTGTCGGCGTCGGCGCCGTTGGTTGTGAGTGAAAAATCATCATCTTGTCCGTGACCGAAAAATCGAGAAAGATGCAAATAAAAAAAATAATAAAGATTTCTGGGTCCGAGTGAGGATCGAACCGAGGCCGTCTGCGTGGAAAGCAGATGTTCTACCGAAACAGCCACGCGTCTGCTTGGAAATGCAGCAAAAATAACTTCCTTTGCTTGTAAATGCAGTGAAAATAACTTTCATGCTTTACAAACACATGCGTCCTGTATACAGGCGTCGCAATACAACGTGTAATATCTCAGTAATATTGCGTGGTACAAGCGTACATTGCCATCAGGCGTCAGAAGATGTGAATGTCATAACGACATTTTGGTTCAAAGCCGTCCACCAATTACAATAGGAACACACGTTACTGCGCGTATTCCCTTAAGACCCCGTAGTGGGCACATAGCAAGTTCGAAAACATTTCACGCGCATAATTGCTCGTGGTTTAAAGCATGCTATCCATTACATAGTATGCACTAAGTGATTGAAGTACGCACTAGGGACAGGATATCGCTATCGCGTTCAACTCTTAAAGGCGAAGCTTAAGGGTCCCCCCAATTTATTTTTTTTTAACACGAAAGTGTTTTATGCCCGGGGTCCACCAAGATTTGAATGACGTACTTCCCGTCACGGAAATGACGTCGAAAAAATACGCCTGCTCAGAAGACAAAGGAAAAAAAGTTTCGCCAACGGGATTCGAACCTACGACCTCTTGGTCAGCGACAACAGAGACCGGGCACGCTACCCATTGCGCCACGGTCTTTTTTTTTCTTTATTACCCCATTGCGCCACGGTCACATACTCTGCAGCCTTTAAAAACAAGTCTTTTATATCTACCAGTGTCCTCTCACAGTGCTCTTGCTAAAGTGAAGTACTGCATTATGACCGTGAAATGCACGATTAGTTCCTTTCAAAGCATCGTTTCTACGCGTCCGTCCCATTCAGCGCGTTTCGAATAGGAAAAGTGCAATTTTGTCGACGCGTTAACACACTGCCAGGTGGCGTTCTTACCCCTAGCATCGGCCTCGCTCATAGCATCCGTCCATTCAAAAAATAGCTCTGGGACGCGCGAGTGCTTCACGTGGCCGTAACTCCGCGTTCCCCGCGAAAAATCGCAGCCGGCCAATGGGGAAGACACGACGCGCGTTGCGTTTCCCTCTGGTCGGGCAGCGTTGTTCAATAACTCTAACATGCCGCGAGTAGACGACCTTAGCCCAAGTTCGGCGTCCAATTAGTGACCCTCCTCTATACTCCATCTCACAAGCTGGTTGCAGCACTACGAAGGCTAGGCCGATTTCAACCAATCACGAAAGCGAGTTCCTCCGCGTCGTATTAATCCGCGCACATTTTTAGCTGTGGCCTAATCGGTTGAGTGCCCAGCACCGCGAGATCGTTCACATCTCAGTGGAACAAAGTTCGAATCCAGGTCGGGTGAACAGAAAATTTTTTTAACTTTTTTTTCAAACGTTAACCTGCCTGATGCCAAATGCACCACACCGCAGTGTTCAAGAAGTGGGTTTGTTCGTTTGTGTATTTAGAAGGTGTCCGCTACTGCGATTGCTCCTCGCGGCATCCGATAAAAACATCTGAAGGTCGCCTGTTTCTACGGAGTATTTTGTCGTTTTAAAGCAATGCTGCTTATGGTTAGCACCTCGGGATTTTTTCTCATGATGACGTATGCCAGAATGCGCAATCCAGAAAAGCACGCGTGGTGACATAATTTCTGAATGTCTGTACCTACCAAGCGCCCTTGAAGCAGATGTCTAAAACTTTGACCTTACCCAAATTATGTGACGCTTGACTTGCTCAGACACCCAAACCACTGTGGGGATCTTTATCGCAGGCGTTATTGTGAATAATTGTCATTTACAGTTATACAAATAACGTGATGCCACCACTGATTATTTACATGATCTACACAAAGTCAGCATGAAACGGACAGAGCCAAATTGTCGGCATGCGTCTTTATTGTACCAGCAGGTTTGTTGTTCACGCACAGTCCTTCGCACAGTCCTTCCCAGCACTCCCAGGTCAAAGTTGTCCAGCTTCTTTTTGCGCTGGCGTCCTTTCCCACCACAACGCTTCTTCGGTGCCAACACTCTGCCCGCCTTTTCTTTCTCAAACGCCCACTCGTACAGCGTCCGTTCGCTCACCTTTGTTAGTTGTGCAGTCCTCTTAACGAGAAAATTCATGCTGGCTCCTTCTCCGCACTCATTCCGAAGCGTTTCTAGGACGGTTAACGCTGGCGTCTTCGCCTCTTTCGGAAAAAAATTGAACTTTCGAAGAACGGCATGAACTAGACGCTACTACACTGAAGGAAGCCATGTTTGCCAAGGACGGCGCACCACTTTTTAGAGCCTCCGCATCGCGTTTTTGACCTGCGTTTGTTTGCCCGCATGCAATAAAGATCTCATTGCTTTTTCAAGAAAGCTATTAAATCAGTGCTCAATCAGTGAATAGATTTCTGGCATACTTTCAACATAATCTGTGAATGTGCAAGGAACTATTTAATTGATGTCGTTGGCAAAAAGTAAAAAAAACAAATTACCATACTAAAGCACAGATCCTCAAAATAATCACAGCGAAGGACTTCTAGTTGGTTTCAAATTATAGGAGCACGCACAAAAGCACTTATTGTAGTTTTTAGACCAACAAAAATACACGCCCAATGAGCGTACTATTTTGCAGTGCGCCGGGATACCGCCACCGTGCACCCCGTAGCTTCCACAGTGCTGCAACCAGCTTGTGAGATGGAGTATAGCTTTCTATGATTCTACTCTCACCGTACAGCTACCACAAGCACCTATGACCACAAGGGTTTGTTTAATCATTGATCATGGACGTTAGTCGTCGGGATACAGATGTACCACCAAGCGTCAACGTGGATGCATCCACGTTAAACGGTGCTATAACTGTCAAACACCAACAGACATTGTGCAAGCTCTCTTATATCAATGTACAGTAAACATTCAACTACTTCTGTAAGGACAGGTTTTACTTTCGTGTTATACCAATTCCTATAGCAGAGGAATCAACCATGTTTTTTTTTGTAAGGTACCCCATGCGGTTCCCTTGCGTTGAAACATAACCGCGGAACAAAAACTCAATACTTCATGATCGGCGTTCAGATTTTAGTCATTGTGGAGATCGGCATCCACATGTTTCTCCTGACACCAAATCCCTTTCGAAAATGAGCTATATAGAGATATAGGAAAGGCTTCCTTTCGATATCGCAATGTTAACTGACACTCTGTTCAAGATAACCCCACCCCCCCCCCTTCTCACTACTTCACTGTCCCGGCCCTTTGCGGGACTAAATGTAGTGACTGCGGCCCGGTAGCTGAAGTGAGTGTGAGACCCCTGTTCTATGCTATACTTTACTCTCTCTCCTCCTCATTTCCCTCCATCTCACCCTTACGTCTGTCCTCCTCATCCTCATTTCCCATTCCCACCCTTTTGCTATGTCATACTGCCAAGGCATGCACAGCTAGCGAGCCTGGATAGCCGAGCGGTGAAGACGCTCGCCTTCGTATCGTGCGTACGGCGGTTCGAATCTCGGCCTCGCGAAGAATTTTTTTCCTCAATAATTTCTGTATTTCTCCATGTTCATTTCTTTTTCTTCATCTTTTTCTCTTTCTTTATCTCTCTCTATGCTCTTGTATCACCCATAAGACTCATTGCATCCCGCGCCAGAAAAATCGGCGCACGCGTTCTGGGAGCAAAGCAGAATACGAAGATGACGACTATGAAGAGTACAAAGGCGGCATGTGCCGGTTCATGATGATGATAATTTTCTGTTCGGCGGCGGCGCGTCACGTCACACTACCTGCGCCAGTGCGCCCGCGTTCTGGGAGTGACGTAATCGATGGGCGATGTTTTTCCATTCCACGGATCACACCATACTCCCGGCCTAAACAACTCCGCTGTTAATGATAACGCCTCGATAGCGGCGACACAATATAGGCCTACCTGCTGGAGCCTCTTGGCCTGCCTCTCGAGCTGCTTGCGTAGTTTCTTTTCCCGGCGGTCCCTCTCTCGTCGCTCAATTTCCTCGGGAGGGATTGGTTCTTCCCGAGCAGGTTTGAGGGTGCGCATTGTGCGCTGGTCGACCGGGTCCCTTCTTGGTGTTCTCCTTCTTGCGCCACTTGGCACGACGGTTCTGGAAGCACACCTGCGGGATACAATTGACAGAAGTGGGGAGTTTAGAAAGTGCAGAAACGGACACGACTGAATTCTCCCGTTTAATGTACAAACTCAACACTTTGTGGTCTTTGTAATCCAACGGAGGCTCGACGGAAGCCCTCAAACTTATAGCAGTGCCAGTGAACTTCTCTCTCCTTCTTCTTTAAGTCCCACTTTTTATCCATTTGGAGGAGCGTTATAAACAAGTATGTAAGGACGTAGTAATGAATGACGCTTGTAAAATGCTGGACGACCACCTATACTTTGACAAGAGCCTTTGGAAAGGAAAAGCGCAAGGAGCAAAAAGGAATGCCTTCAATAGGTACCCGCCCAAATGACCCCTATAGAGGTTACGAAATAGATTTCGACGGCCCACACTCAGTGTCTCGTTAATATTGCACTGTTCAAGAAAAGTGGTTTATTATGAGTGAGCCACGAACTTAGTCAACTCTGCGTGATTCCACAAACTTAGCTGAGTCACAGCTATGAAAATAGGAAAAATGATGGATGGTTATCTACCAAAATACGTGGACGAGAAGGTGTGGAAAATAAAATATAGTACGAAACTACCGATTTCCAGCTACGCAACATAGTGCAATCACTTTCGTTGGAGGATAATGCTTACAATGCACGGCAGGACGGCGAACTCTCGACACATCACAGGTATAGGCCTCACGTTGCACGGCCATATTTCTATTCCACACTTCGATCGCCGGCGGAAATTATTTAAAGCTTCGGCCCAAACACCGCAGCATCATTGTCAATGAGCCACAGCTGGGAGCTGTAGCTTGAACCAGTATGTGAGTGAAGGAAATATTTGAATGCAAAACTAGAATGACGAATGTGATAGCTGGCCTTATTAGATGGGATCAACAAAACAAGGCAAGTCTCCTAGATAAATACACACATTAACCATCTTACACAAATGCTGCACTCGCATATCTTCTCTTAGTCAGAATGTACTAAAGCATCAGTTAAGAGTCTCTGAGGAAGCGACAGGAGGAAGTTTCAGTCGCTGGCCCAGGAAGAACGAGAACAGAAAAGAAAGGTAGTCGAGATATTTAGGACTCGCGTATTACAGTGTTTATGCTGTATAATAAACTATAAGGGTGCAAGTTATTACTTCATAGAAGTACGCTACTGTTTAGAAAATGGGGCGTGTGGATTACGAGCAAAGTGTCGTGTACCGCTTCATTGCCTATAATGTATTAGCCGAGAAAACGCCAAAACCATTCCAGAAGAAAGAAATGATTTTGTCAGCTTTGTTGACGCAGACTATCTCCCGTAGGATGCTTGCTCCTACGACTTGTTTTTCGTGCACCTCTATTTCATGTATACTTAGAGTTTCTGCATCCTTCCCTATTCATTATGAACATGTCTACCTTTACGAACGTATTAAGAAAAAGTCACTCGCGAAATTCGGGAACAGCATTTCCAGCTTCTCAAATCAACAAATCAACGTAACGCTCCTCTTTGGGTGCGAACGTTTCTAGTGGTATTTGCGAGAACATTAGAATCGAAGTCCGGTCCTTTTTAAAACATATTCGCTTGTCAGATCGATATAATTTTGTGTACATCTTCCAAGCCCAATAAATGCCCAAAGATAACTACAGGCAGGCAACACCGGTATTGATTCACCCCGGATAACATATAAACTAAAATACCTAAGTTCACAAACGGCTTTTCAAAAAATCATTTCCAGTCCTATATCAATTTGTGCTACTATAGGCTGAATCACTGATAGTGTGTCAGATATTGTCGGATCTAGCAAGAAAAAAGAAAGACACGAGTAGCGAGAGGATCAATCCACGGATGTTAAAAAGCCCTGCTTTTGGGAATAACGACGCGAAAGGCCCGAAGTGAGCACGAAATTGAGCAATCCCATACAAAGAGAGAGAGAGTCTCCAAAGCAACTAGAGCAAGCAGCGGTGCTTGAGGCTGCAAAGGATGGGTGGCTGACGAACAGTGCGCATGCGTGGCTCTGTTTTGGGGCGTGCTCGGACGTGCGTGAACGCGAAGGGCTTCCGCGTGGCGACAGCCCCCATCAGTCAGCCGACAAAGCAGCCGCAGACCCGGTAGGCGACCGCGGTGGTCGCTCGGACTGCGCCATTCGACTCGTCCTCTAGAGAGCGCCCACGGGCTCTCCCGTATACAGGGAACGCTCGTGTGCTGCTTGCAGCGCGTGTCCATACGTGCGCCTGCTAGCGCTTTGGCTTGCGTGAATGTCGGTGTTTAGTGCACCTTGTTAATTAATAATTGATAACAAGATACATATTGACAGTAAGAGCTCTCGATGAGCAACTTGAGTGCTAGTCGGTCAAATATAGTGGAAACTTCGGTGCGCAGGCCATTGTAGTAAAAAAAATCCAGCCGAAGGGACAAGGCATGAAGGAAACAATATTCCCCGCAGGATGTGAAGGCTACTTGTTGGAACTGTTGAGGCGGAGTACTCCAAACATTTTAACCTCCGAAAACACTTTGCAAGAGCTCGCAAAAACTAATGGATTTGTGATATTCAGCACATTTCTACGAAGTCGGCGCACAAAACTAAACCAGTTCGAACGAACAAATATATATGTGAACAGAACCGATATTCGAATACATCAGTTGAGAGCGAAGCTTTCCGGAAGTCGTCAAATAAATGCTTTCTTGCTGTTCAGATTCTGCAGTGTATCACAGCACGATCGGTCAGTGAGTCTCCATTTTGGAGATGAACCCACGTAACGTAAGTTAATCAATCCCTTTGTTGCGTAGAGATAAAAACCCCGTGACCAACATCATTGCACGGATGTGTGAAGGGTCGAACCACTTTGCTGTGGCACGCATTCGATGCTCTCCATGGCCAGAAATAAATGTTGAGAAGTTGTTTTTATCACTCTTAGTGTGGAAACTTGCGCATTAGAGGGTTAAAATATGTATCTCGTACATATTTCCTTTAATAAATATTCAAGCTAGGGTATTACTGACAAGTCCGCCTCGGTGGAACAGTGGCTACGGTGCTCGGCTGCTGACCCGAAGGTCGGGGCTTCGATCCCGGCTGCGGCGGTCACATTTCGATGGAGGCGAAATGGTAGAGGCCCGTGTACTGTGCGATGTCAGTGCACGTTAAAGAACACCGGATGGTCCAAATTTCCGGAGCCCTCCACTACGGCATCTCTCATAATCATATCGTGGTTTTGGGACGTAAAACCCCAGATATTATTATTATATTAGGTATTACTGACAAGCATGACAAACGTCCATGAGCTATGCAGAATGCATGATTGTGCTGCGGCTGCGGAAGGGCCTGCGCTCTACACATGCGGGACTCCTCACGCCATCAGTATGCCTGCCACAGGGCTGGGCAGTATCGAAGATACATGTATCTTAGATACTATCTTAGATACTCGTTGGGTATCTTGTATCTGTATCGCGATACGTCTCGCAAAACGAGTATCTGTATCTGTATTTCCGATACATTCAACAATGTATCGTGTATCTTAAGATACAAGATACTGCTTCATAAACGCCGCCCTGTGAAACAATAAACGTTGGCTGAACGCTGCTTCTCACGCTGCCACTAAGGCGCCTCAATAAAGGTGACGACAGTGACATTCCTTTGTCTTTCCACCAGAGTGCTCCAGTGAGCATAGGAAATAAGGTCTATACGCGTCTCTATTGGTGGGAGAGAGTCACGTGATGGCGCTTTTTGTTTCTTGATGTTTTCTTTCTTTTTAGCTGTGTCGGTGCCATGAACCTTGTTTGTAGCCACGGTACTGTGCTCCTAGTTCTATGCGTGTGGCGTCTTTCGCTCAAATTCCGATGTGGCTATAGTGTTATTATCGAAGTTTGTCTTGCGTGGTGCTTCGTTGCAAAGTCTCAAGAATGCAAGAATGGGGTTGCTTTGCGTCGCGCTGCTTTCACACAGAGATTTGACAGATCTCGTGGATGTAAGCTTGACTTGCACACTATCTGATTGACTTATATGCAAATTAGATTCTAACAACCGTCGCACTACCGGTTATACAATAGAACAAACATTAACGTAATAGATGATATTTGGCGTGCCGTATCTTTGTTCTTCGTGCCCAATTATGCAAGAAGTTTTTTTTTAATGATAGCTTGATTGTAGCACAAGTGCTCTCTTTGCGGTCTTCCATTTGCATCCCGTTTTTTTCCCCCGTTTGTTAACTGTAATATGTATTTTGTAACATCCTCCTCTGTTCCTTTTTTTCCTAGTCCTTCTCTTATTTATTCTTATTTTTCATTGTCGGCGTCCTTGCTACTATTTACATATCTACATTCCATGTGAGTTTACTGTTCAGGCGATGTTGAGGGCAAAGGTAAAATTTTCTGAGCGTCGCTAGTGCTTACAGGAACAAAAACTCTGCTTACTATATACTATTTAATAAAACTGCGAAATTGAGTTTACGTTATAATTAATCGTAATTACAATAACAAATCTTAAAGACGTTACGAAGGGGACTTGAGAAACGCAATACCAAGTACTCCGGTTTTCTCATGGGCGTCCCCAGGAGCCCTTTAATGGTATTTTCCGTGGGCAGTGGGTTTTCTATTGTCTGACATTAACACCTAAGTTGACGATACATCATGCTCTATATTCGTAGCTTTTACGTGTGTCGCCTGTATCGTGTTTATAAATGGTGTCACGTAACTGGAACTAAATATTTCCTAGCCTCAACTTAATAAAACCAACGATGGGGTTTACCGCCATGTTGCTCTTATTAGGGTATTTTTATATTGCACTTAATTTCTTAACTAATATGATAATTTAACAATTCTGTTATTCACTTTAGGGCCATGTGCGTTTCGTTACGTTTTAGAGGGCATTCTAAAACAACCGATCTGATTTTTTTTTTTTGGAAAGGTACATGCGTCGTAGGAATTTTTCCGGCGTTTAAAGAAAGCCGGAGAAACATGACCACATTGCTGTTCTCCTCTTCTTTTGTGCTGCAGCGCTCTCAGACGGACTTCGAGCGAAAGAACCGGCAAGTGGACCACGACGAAATGAGCGGCCGCGTTCAACATTTCTGACCGCCACACACGGCAAAGAAACACCTGAGAAGCGACAGGCTGATGGTCCGTGCGCCGGTTGCTTCGCTCGAAGAACGTTTAAGAGCGCTGCAGTATGATAGTGCATGAGCGCAGTCACGTGGTTTTATTTGATATTTCACGTGCTTGCTTTAAAAGCCAGAAAATATTCACCACGCAGCATGTACGCCGCCAAAAAATAATTGCTTTGGTCGTTTTTAAATGCGTTCTACGATGTGACGAAGTGCACTCTGCTCAAAAGTAAATATAAAATGTCGCATAATTGACCATAGGTAATCAACCAACAAAGCGCAATGTAAAAATACCATAACGAGCGCCACATAACGGTAAACCATATGCCATTGGTTCATTGGTTTCATTCAGTAGCGGCTAAACGCTCGCTTTTTTTTTAATAATTGGTTGTACTTATGTGAAACACCCTGTATACCTATTCACTGTCATTTTTTATTGCGGAACTGCCTTGCTATTTGACTTAGGTATATTCGCTTTCCTTTTTTAGGCCCTGTAAAGTCTTCTTTTTTGTGTGTATGTTACAAAATAGAAGGTAAGCGGGCTAGAAGTTGCAATAGTGTGAATAGCAGTGATATCCTGCGACGCTTTTTCCCGCATACAGTACATCTTGGAAGCTTCTAGGCTGCACAAGTTCTCTCACAGACGAAATGGTAAAATACTACACGTTAGTGAATATTGTCACGTGGTCGTGCTTTGCTGACGGTCTTTGTGGGCGAAAACCGAATACAACAAAAGTGAAAATAACAATAGCGCGTGGCAATATGTACTAACGGACGCTTTACGCAAGTTGATAGGTAGGATATGAATAATCACGGCAGTTTTATGTCCTCAGTGAACCGCGGTCGCTGACTCGGTAGTTATCGTCTTCACGTGCTGATTCACAAAAAATATCGCTACCAGCGTTATTGCTGCTCTACGGCTGTCGGGTGATGCAGTACTAGGAAAGCGGTAATACGCTTACGGACAAGGTAAGACTCTGCACCGGTATTTGTGCCGTCTTGCGGAGGCTTCTTATTGAAGTTCTTGCAATTAGACGGCAACCCGCTGGCTGGTCGCCAAGTAGAGCAGCGACAGCCATAAATTACAAAAGTGTCAAGTAAAAACTACTGATACCGCAGCTTATGAAGAGCTGTCAAGTGAACAAATGCCAATAACTTGTTTCGGAATGAAAGTAATATGCATTAAGCAAGAAAGACATAAGTTTCAGGATTCAAACAGATGTTTCATTAAAATAAATAAAGTTGGTCGCAGTTAAGACATTCTCAAGCAAACACTTCTGTACATAGGCATTTGCAGCGTCATTAAATACATCTATAATACCTAATTTACGAATGTATCGAAGTATCTTAAGATACAATTGGGAAGTATCGAATCGGATACATTCATTCCGGAAGTATCTTGTATCTGTATCTCCAATACTTCTTGCCCGAGTATCTTGTATCGTATCGCGATACAATTTCAAAGTATCTTTGCCCAGCCCTGGCCTGCCATAAGTGCAGGTCACCTTTAGACACACGTTTCAGGGCTTCAAGTTGTCCATATACGGATTCGCCAGTGTGCGAGCCAGATACGAAAGCGCAACGACAGAGGGACCTCGTTCGGAGCAAGAGCCAGCCAGTGGCTGGTCATCCATCGTCGCCCAGAGTGGGTGGCTGGACATGCCAACATGTGCGCTCGCGTGGGCTGGACGGTGGTGCAGGCGAGCTGTTCACTTCGTCGAAAGAGCGAGCGAGCGCTGCTGCTGGCAAGGAGACAGATTGTGTCCACGCAAACAGATCACGCCCACTTGTTCTGCACGCGTGTATGGCCGAGGGGATAACACAAGAAAGGAAAACCATTCTCGGTGATTAGATGGCACCCGCCTTTCTTCCAATTCGTATATGAATTAAATGATTGCCAGCGATTGGGACGTTTGAATGTTTTCGCACATTTTAATGAATTAATAAGGGAAAACATTCAAGTGTCCTGAACAAATAAAATTCATGAAGGAGTCTAAAAATGACCTCTCGTTTCGGTTATGAGAATGTATATATGCGTATGCTTGCCCCCTCCAAATGTAATGATGTATGTCAACGAATGATAAGATAAGTCGACGAGAGAACAAAAGCTTTTGAGCAATACATATCTCAGGTTGGAGCCTGCCTTAGGCCCTTGTACGGAACGCGCCTCCATTTTTATGCGAAGCTTTTTTTTTTGCAGAATATGTGTTTGCTTCGTTTGTACAAGCCTAAGATAAGTTTAATCCTACGAGAATAAATTACATTTATTAATTTCAGTTCCCAAACAATGATCATGAGGCACAACGTAATGGGGCACGCCTAATTAATTTTGTTCAAACGGCGTTCTTTAGGGGAGAGTCAGGTGGATTGGGACACTTTTCACAGTTATATTTTTAGTTTTGTTGAACTTGAACGTAGAACAATGTTTGATTGAATATAATACAGGTCTAATGAAGCTGCAAAACTTCTGATACGCACTGGTTCCTACGACTCCTGGTGGAGTTGTAAAAAAATAGTTTGTGGTGGCTAAAGTCTGTCCCATTCCACCCGCCTCCATGGGTGGAGGGGTACATCAGTTGGGAGGAGTGGGATGTATGTAATACAATGGCCCAAGTGTCTTCAGCGACTATTATAAGTGGATAGTTCAACGTCAAACATTAAACGGAGCTGCACAAACTTTACTGCACCAATAATTTTTGACACTGGCAGCTTTATCACAATTTCCGTTATAGGTAAAATCCGCATATCATTTTTAGGAGGAAAGTAGAACTGAGAGCTCTGCTCTTCGTTCCGCAGGAACTGTACACTGACGCTGACATATTATTGCTTGTGACTCTAGCCATGTAATGAACGCCAATTCTTTTTATTAAAACTGACAAGAAAAACATTGCCTTTTGAAACTTGAATATATTCATTCAGCCAATTGGTTACACAAATGTCATGCCAGTCATTATCAAAACCTGACATGTCGTCAGACTCGTCAAAGGCAACGGCAAGTGTGTCTTCTTCACTTGAACGCCAATCCTTCAGCAACTGCTATTTCTTTTTTGGATGGGCTGTGGCGGCAGTCCTGACTGTACTGTGCTTCTTTGTTTAAGACTGTTGTGCTAACCTCTGTGAATTCTTCTTCAATGGTATGCTTCCCCAATGTACATGTAGGGGCTTTTGTTTTACCTTTTTTTCTTTTTGCGCTGTGTAACATGGTGTGACAGTAGGATACAGGAATGTCACAGTGTCCCGTACCTTCCTCAACCCAACTGTCCCATTCCTCCCAAACTACATTTCCCAAAGTAAGCAAAGTTCAGCGGGTAAAGTTCAGTTGTAATGCCTAAACTTTTTTTTTTTGAAAAAGGGCAGTGCTGATGCTTGTTTTTGGAGAAAAATTTACATTAGCGTCCACAAAGCGGTTGAAGTCTGAGAGCGTGACAATCGAGATAGCAGAAACTTACTTTTAACTCGTGAAAAAGGCGACTTCCAGTTACAGAAAGCTCCATTCGCCGAAGACACCCGTCATTACATCCATGCAATCAGTCTGTTAGCACCACTTTGTGAGTAGTTGGCTAACGTCATTGAAGTAACTGCAGGATAGATATATGCGCTGTCTCATTCCTCCAACTGTCCCAAACCTCCCGATTCTCCCCTACTATGCACTTAAACCAAGCAGAGTGGCGTCCATGCATGCTACCCATATGTAAATGTGGTCGCTTTGGCCGGGTCTCCATTCCGCACTCTAGAGCTGAGCATCGGAGAACCTCTGCTGCTGAGCATGCACGGCGGGTAAACGCGGCTATAACTGGCATAGCCAGTGTGGTGGGTTGGGATGGGGTTGTTGAAACTTCCCCTCGCCCACCAGATTTTTTTTTTAATTTTGCAAGCTTATATATACACGCACACATACAAACGCACGCTCGAACATACATAAAGTATGTTTGAACCCCCAGCCCCGAACGAAGAAATTTCTGGCTACGCTAATTCTGACTATTGTACTCGGGCTTTTCTGAAGGCCTTATCTATGCGGGGAACTAGCTTATGCTCAGCTCAAACAGGGGACAGAGTCATTGCGCCTGAGGTCTCGGTCTAGCTATAGTCTGTGGACGATTTCTCAGAAATCCCGATTCAGTCCTAACGAGATGTTCGCCTCATAACACGCTCGCACGCGCGCTTGTCTACACGGCGTCGCGTCGTATAGAAAAGGTGCAGTTGCCGCGCGTTGTCGTGGCGGCGCAATGTTGCTGTCTTGACATGTTTCGAGCGGCCCAAAGACAACCTCAGAAAATGAGTAAAACGTACGATCCGGCGTTCGGCCCGACCTTCAGCAGCTCTTGACATTGCTTTATTCAAATGAGAACTATGTTTCACACTTTCTGCTCGCAGTCATTAGCTGCGGCGGGACGACGGTGACGGCGATGACCAATCTAACGACCAAAGTGTGCCGAGGTCGCTTATACGATAACTGCAATTCTTGTTAAAACGGCGTCTGCTACAGCGGAAGCTGCTTCATCCGCGCCGTTGCTGTGCTCGCCTGTCGGACTGCAGTGCATGCAAACAATCCGCAATGGTACATCACTTTCCATGGAGACGACCATTGGTATGCAACTTATGCAAGCGCGGCTGCCCAACATTGCCCTGGGTGCCATGGCTTATGGCAAACGCTCGTGCGGCAACACGATCGGCTGTAGCAAAAACGTACGTCGCTGGAAATGACGTCCGCTCGCCGCGACAACCTGGGGTCGTTCACTTGCGCGATGCCCGCAGCTTATGGCTGGCGCCTAGAAGGCTAGCAGTCCAAGCCCCTGCCCTCGGCGCGCGCTTACGCCCTATCCAGGCTCCGGGCCTTACGCTGAACGTGCCCATTAGCGCGTTCGGAAGCGTACGTCTGGTTGAGACCTGAGACAGTCCAATGGTGTGTTATGTCATTATACTTTGCGGCGTGACTTCATCCGCGGCAACTGCTGGCCCCCGAAAACTTACTATATGTGACGCCCCGAACCTATATAAGGTCCGATTCAACATAAGCTTCGTCCCAGTGTGTCACTCTGAAAGCTCCGTTGGACCAACACGAATCCTCCATCTCTCAACAATATACTGCGACGAACGCTGTTAACCACTATACCACCACGAAGCCTATTAAACCGGATCGAATAGATGGAACCTCGACTCCGTTTTCCTGGGGACAGCACGGCAGCCGCCTTATCCAGTCAACAAAGAGTTGTTCCTACTTGAATAAAGAATGGCCCACTCCCCTCAGACGTGTAAGTACGGGTAGCGCGTGTGCACCGGCGCGTCATTAGGCATTTAGAAGTGAGCCTCGAGATGGTTAATTCACGAGTCGAGTCCCGTATGCAAGTGGATACGGACCTGATAGAAGTTAGCCGATCCGGGACTTTGCGTGAGCGAAGCGTGTAAGCTCAGAGATGCCAGCATCGACGCTGTAAGAATACTCGGCTCCACTAAGAACAAGGCTCTCAATCATTCAGAGTGGGATCCGGAGGCAGCGAGGGGGTGAGTTGACGAGAAGGACGAAGTCGAAACAGGAGCATTCGCGTAAGCTCCCGCCCAGGCTTATATTCCATAAAACCAAGCAAAAGCCTACCAGTT